>JAMKCH010017569.1:0-23518 GCA_023653785.1 Ophioderma brevispina | reverse complement strand
TCATGTATGAAGTCATTTATTTTCAATGTTACCAGTAAAAGGGACATCATGAGGATAAAAAGAAAACCTGTACTAATTCTGTCAATATAATTTCGTAATAACGGCTGCAGGTCTGAGAGACCGTTTTTTTGAAGTTTCACATTTTGCCACTAAAAATCGCTATACTGGACAGTTTGAAAGTATTTCTAACTCGTGTTTCCGTTGTCTAAATTCATATATTGCCCTCATGAAATGTACCAAATATATTCTGAGGGGAGTGAATACATGCTAGCTATTGTTATTACGGTAGTTAGCGGTCGTTAACAATACTCTCACCTAGTGGTTTTACTCGTCAACAACGCGACAAACAAAGGGAAGTTTGTTTATGATAATATACTCCCGGTGGTGTCGCTTGTAGCATGGATGTTCTAATGATTTCTTTTGCTGTTTTTTGTTGGAATTTTTTGGGATTTTATTTTAACACTTGGTGGACACACTACGTGTATCTTAAAAGATTGAAAATTTGAAATATAGATGAATTATACTTAATTCCATAAAGCTATGGCCAAGGTGACCGTAAAGAAAGAAATGAGCTACTTCATGTAATTAAGTGCTGAAAGCGTGGGCTACGCCGGACTCCGAACCGACAACAGAGACTATCCCAAAAGTAAAATCAATAACGGGCAATCACTAGACCGCTGGCCACGAAGGAGCTTACGCAGAGTGTTGCAATATAGTAAGTGATGGGTTCGTTAGTGATGTTGAACAAAAGAATCCCGGTTAAACGCCATTTCTTTGATGAGTGAATTATCTCAAGCTTATCACTACAGGGCATCATGAGGATACCTAGAAGTTAGTATTAAGGTTTGGCTACTATCCATTTTCGTAATAAAGGCTGTAGTGTGAGGACCACTTGTAAGAATTTCGCACTTGCCACTAAAAATCATATAGGTAACCGTTTGAAAGTACTTCTAATCCATCGTTTCCGTTTTTATAGTTCATAGTTGCACATGAAAAGTGTCCAATATACTTTGTGGGTTGAAATACTGCTCTGTTGTGTATTGCGAGCGGTTATGTGATTATTGATGATATTGCCAACTAGTGCTATTTTCGTCAAACGCGCGTCAAAACAAAGGGAAGTTTGTTTCTGTAATATACTCACGGTGTGTGTCGTTGTATAATGGCTGTTTTAATGGTTTTTTGGCTGTTTTTTGGTGTTTTTTTTAGTTGTTATTTTTAAACTTGTGGACACCTACCAGTGTGCTTAATATAGCTCTAAAGCGTTTACGTGACTTGAAGCTTATTGAATTTTTTCTTCTTTGCTATCGGACTGCATGTTTAAAGTCGGCTTCAATACGTGTAATTTTAATTTCCACACAATGCAACCTCCCCTCATTCAAGTGCTCAAACCCTCGGAAAATACTAGAGGTGACACGTAGGTTGAATCTACTCTAGCTGTCTCTCTTTTTCTGGCCACCTTATCTCACCGCCTGTCTAAGCTGGTTACTTTTTTGGTTTTGTGTTCGGGGGGTTTGTTTTGTCACATATATTTATGACTGAACCGTTGTTGGCCAATGAGTACAGGCTATTGTGTGTCCATTTTGCACCGGGCATTCGCATAAACGGGTAGGAACCACCAGATTGTACTAAACAACACTATAAATAAGACTCCCGGCTTCGCTCCTCATGAGCATTCGCGGCGATTCCGTATAATTGGGTGTGACCGAGTAACCAACTAAGGCTCGCCTTAGCTCTAACATCATAACCCTTGGTATTCTCGTAGGAGTAGAAATTTGGTTTGGCACTTGTAGTGTACTACTAGTCTAGCCTTGCACGTCTCAGCCAAATCGAGTTAAGCGTATTTTTCCCTTTCCTTGTTAGATCAAACTCCTGGTCAATTTACCCTTACACAAGGCAGGGTCATTGATTTTTGAAAAGTGCATTAACCCTCATCTTACCAGTGGGGGGTGGGGGTTACCACCACCCAGTGAACTTCGCTCCGGTCGCTAAAATGCCAAATACTTTCGTAAAAGCTTCTAAGTGCTTGTTCCGAATTTATACTATAATGTTTTCTCTACCTGATTAGAGCCTGGACAATTGCATACATACTACGCCCTATTAAGTCCCATGGGAAACAAACTTTCGGTTTTGATGGTATAAGCAATATGCATATTGGCAAAACCCTATTCAATACTGTTTCTAATCTTGATGTTAACCATTAAAACTGCAGTTTTTGGTTTTTAATCTTGGGAATGAATGGATTTCTCAGGGCTCAAATTTCAGGACGACAATGAGAAAAATACTGCCTTCAGGGTAAATCAGGATCGTAACTATATATGACTTTATTACGTTATTATGTTAAGTAGGGTGACGGGCGTCTCTAAAAGGCTTTCTGTGCTTATAGTATCACAATGACCAGTTTCTTCACCTGATTAAACAACGTTTTATGACATGGCTATCTTTTAACGGAAATAAACCCCCAATACTTTTTTGCTTATTAGTGTCAAATCAACCAGTTGCTTAGACACCTGTGGTTAAACAACTGTGTTTTAGGTACGGTGGCTTTCTTTTAACAGTGGGGGGGATTGTCCTCTAGATCTAACAAGACAAATAACGGCCTAAAAACCTCTCCTCCTTTTTGCGGTGATCGTCAGGTTGGTAGTCTTTTCCTTAGGGACTTAGGGATATTTCAAAACAAGTCCCCACAAGGAAAACAACATCCCCACGAGACTTACAAATGTCCCCAAAGGTATTACGTAACCGTGTAACACACACTCACAGACAACACACACACACACACATCACCACCCACACACCACACCACACACACACACACCCCACGCCCCTCACACACACACACACATACACACACTTTTAATTAGCCACTACGCTAAGGGCAAATGAAGTGTCTTTAATAATTCAAAAGAACATTTGCCCAAATTGTTCTAGATTCTTCCGTACAATTATTCTGTTCGAATTATGTAAACCCAACATTTTTCCTTATGCTAATTTAATGTAACGGCAGTCAACCTAAACAAATCGTAAAGCTGTATTTCACACCTGACGAACATTTGGCACTCGACGACCAGACGCCCGCGCCAGACCCGTACGTTCCCAACAGTCGAAAGATCCTCCAGGTGATGTTGTAAGTTTGAAATTTTTAATAATAAATAAATAAATAATAAATAAATAATAAATAAATAATAAATAAATAAATAATAAATAAACAAAAATAACTATTAGCCATTGAGTATACAATTAGGACATGAGATCTTCTCTACAAAATTGGGGGTAAAAGTAAATTTTAATATTCGCTCAAATTGTGTTTTTGTTTTCTAAGGCACTCAAAGACTCGTACAAAGGCTAGTAATATGCTTTCTGAAACTTAGGACGTATTCCTTATAAGAGTATAATCAAGGGTTAAATCCCGACCTAAATTGACAAAACGTAGAAAAATAACCTTTCTCGATCTTATATTACACTCAATTTTTTCTTATTCATTTAGAATTATTGTGCTTTCCGAGTTAGAGGAGTCAGTTCAAAGCAAAAAGCTAATACTGATCTCTATATTTCTTGAAAACTCAGAATGACATAAATAAAATATTAGAACATAAAAATTGCTATTACTTATATTAAGCGTGTCAATGAACACCTCACGGACTAAAATAACCAATAGACACAATAGAATGAACTTAGTACCCAATGTGGTGCATATCTTGTAGGTTATATACCCACTACTCACTTATACATGTACACAGTAGTCTATGGGAAAAAAATGACAAATTTGAGTTCATTGATTCTTCACATTTAAGACTCTCACAGAGGACATACAGCAATATCACCCCAGAGTACAAGCTAAAATTCAAAATAAACCATTTTGCAGAAAAAACATATGAATGACCAGAATTTTATTTTTGGGAACGAACCACCCACCTAGCCGCACGTCGACCGGTGGTGCGTCGAAATGCAACACAATATTCTCTAAAGTCGCTTCCTCTTATCGTGTCCAACACTGTGGTTCTCAATATTATCCATCCAAATGGGAACAGCGTCTGGCTGCTTCACTGAATTCCGCAAGGTCCTTGTTTTTGCATTGTTGTCTCCAGCAGTGGCAGACCAGAGATGGTCCATTGTCTGTGGTGCCTGTTCGCCCCGGGGCTGTTCCACACCACAGGTAATGTCCTGATCTGCTTCCAGATAGCCCCACTTTCTCTGCAAGGAAACCTTAGATCGGGCCCCAATTCTGGTTTCTTAATCTGTTGAGGCTCCGCCATTCAGGCCATGAGGAGTCAGCTCCCCGTGGGAGATGCTCCCATGTTACTACTTGTTGATGCAATGTTACTTTGTTGATGGCAAGTGTTTCTTTCCACAATGTACTCTCTCTTGACCTCCTTAGAGACTGCTTCAAGAGGTTGGATTTTTGCTTAAGAAACTCTCTCTGGATTTATTGCGGTTGGCAGAGGTATCTGTCCAGACATTGGGTGCTTCCATTAGAATACTTGGCAGCTACGCTCTTGCAAATGCTCGCTACGCTACGACGAACCTACGAACGCGCGAACGGATGCTAGTATGTTAAGTTTTTCACCGTTGGTGTTGACGGAGGCCATCCTGTGATAATTCGGCAGGAGGCATTTAAACGCTAAATCAAGCTTCTTGCATGGGTTGATCTTCCCATACAGGGCAGGCATACTCCTGCACATGAGTAGCACAGGGCAAGTCCGTCGATCTTAGGGTATGTGGGCGAACACCCCCATCTTGTGCCATGAGGTTTGTTGTTCAAGTCGCTATAGTCGCTCTAAAGCCTACTACTGGGCAAATCGATGTGAAATGATGAGCGGGAGTTAAATTGCCTCAAATTCACTGTCCAAATGCCCTTGTTTTGAGAAAACCTATCAGTCTATAAAGCTACCATGTCAATCATGACATTCGATCACTTTCTTAATATAACTAATCTTAAACATTTGCAAGAACTGTTTTGTTCAGATGCCAAGCAGAAAGTACCCACCAACGATGGTGTTATACCTTACGGCAGCCAGGTTACGGTGTATAACATGTATGTAGCTTATTTTTTTTTTGCGGATTTCTCAATCAACTTCAATAATCTGTCATGCCCACCATCATGATACAGCCAATCAAAACAAATACTTGTCCTCATCAGTTTAAAGACTTGCTTAAGTTTTGTTTGTCAATTTTGTATTCACAACCAAAACTGCAGCATTATAAAGAAAAAAAAAACATCTAGCAGCAGATACACGAATTAAGGAATATCGGAAGCAGGCTATTATAACAATTATTGGCAAAGTACACTCATATGAATTTGTAATTTACTTGGGGGGGGCAATCACTTTCTTTCTGATTTAAATGGGGTAGATTCCTAAAATATACGTAAATATGAGATACTATATTCATTAATGTCATCAGATTGGAATCCTGCGGAACACGCTGTACTTAGCAAAACAAGAGAGTTTTGTCAGAACTGATAATTATCGCACGGATGAACATACATTGAAAATTCACCAAAAAGCAATGACAACTTCGTTCGTGAACAAATATGCAGAGTATGTTAGAATCCACTTTCTTTTTAACTAACCATAATAAAATTCTGGGTTATTATTCATTCACGCCTAGTTTTCGCATAGAGTGATGAACTGTTTTTTTTAATTAACATATCTCGTTATTAATCTTCATTTTAAGAAGGACGCTTTCCGAACGATTTTGACATGTTGGAGGAGTTGTAATTCTCACCCTTGCCGGATGATATATGTAAATAGCAAATTGGGTCATGGGGTAAGAACTATTGCATATGCTTCCTTTAGTTCTCTTATATACAACATTACAGATATATGAATAATTTTAATCTCCTCCCCAAATTTATTCAAGGCATGGGAATTTTGAGAAAAAAGTATTATTAGGCCAAGGGATCAAAATCGAAAAATACATGCCTCGGATAAGGAAATTCAGGTGACTCACCCCCTGGAAGGTACATATTTTTTCCTAATAAATTTTTCTAACCATATTAAACTAGTTTCGAAGTGTGTTCTGCCCATATATTATGTGCACATTTTCTTGAAATGAATTATCATTTTGAATTTTACGCCCTGAATCTCAGTGACCAACGGATGTACCACTGTGATTTATTGCTCCAGCAAATAATGGCGCCTTTGAATAAGACGTTACAATCAAAACACTCCGCGTTATGCAATGACAAAAGCACAGATTCAACTTGTTTTTATCTAAAGTGCAGAGCCTTTGTTATTACACGCATGCAGTTGAAAATATTTCAATGCTATCACCACCCCGATTTTAGATTGAGCTATTTTTTTTCATTGAATGAGAACAAAATACCCTGTTCGATTGTGGGTTCACTTAAAGTTGACAGTATTAATTTCATCATTTTATTACGAAAATTAAACTGCAAAACCTGTGAGAACGGTGACCTAACATATTGTGCAGGACCGTAACCCATAACTTGCCGTGGTAACCCTCATTTCTATTCAATTGACCCTCTTTATTAGTCAAAATTGAAAATCCATGGTATTCATCGACTGCTATAAAATTGAGGTAAACTGTTTTACCGACCATGGCAAGATTATTTCCAAAAGTCAATATTTTTAAAATCATCTCAGCACTAGAATATGGTAACCATGTGTTGCATTGTATAGCACATTAATTCGCTGACACCCTTCAACTTTTGTGTTTTCTTTCTTCCTGAAAACTTAGTAAATTGAACCGAAATAATCGGATCTTGTTCTGTACCACGATCAGGTCACAAGCTTACCAAGCAACATTGGTTTCATGAATTTTGTTCATCTTTCATTTTGTTATGATGTCTCGTGGACGACAAACGCGAAGAAATACCCCAGGGGTGGTAACACAAATAATAAGCCGTGTGCACAAATGATTATAAATTTTATATAAAACACTAATGATTGTAACAGATGGGTTAGAATTTGGTATGTCCACAAAAACACTTATTACCTGGATACAATTGAGTAACGATACACTCACTGTTAAGATTTGATGGTCCTTACAAGTTCACTCATGTCCTGGTTTAAAGCAGGCAGCGTTGCAGTTCAACAATGATATGACCTCACGGCGAAGACTCCAAAAATGACCAAAGCGTACAGGTCATATAAAATCCACGGGAGGAAACAAAAATCCGGGGCATCTTCTCAGTCTTGAAAAAAATTTTGCCCAGCAGTTCAACGACGACGTTGTTTTTCATCGAACGACGTTAAGTATTCTGCATGTAGTAACCACTCTCCTTGTGAGCTCCCCATCTGGAAGCGGGTTACCCCCCCGTCCCGTGAGGTCCCAATTACCAGGATCTCATCGTGCGGTTCTCCCGGTAAACCGGCTCACCACCCCCGGTAGTTAGGCCTCCCGTAGTATGGTAAAGGTCAGTATGTAGTAACATCAAAGTAGTAAACACCACCGAATGTCCCCCGACTGTCACAATTAAATGTCCACTTTTAGGACCACAAACTGGAATCCTTTTTGAATTTCAAAAAGTGGACAGCTCTTTTTGCCTCTCAAAAAATGACAGTGGGAAAACAGCTTGCATAATGCAGATCCTGTGGTAAATACCAATCGATTCTGGATACTATGTACTGCCGACCTCTGAGCCTCCACACGAAAAAACTGGCTGGCCACGAGTCTCTCAATTGATTTTCTCTCCTTATATACACAACTAGTTCACAGCTTGTATTCCTAAAAACCGAAAAATAGATATACCAATCATTAGGCATCAAAATAATGAGTTATGGCGACAGCTACAGGGGGGTTCTTAGAGGTGCGCCACCCCCACCACTTATCCGTCATAGTCTAGAAACATAGGAAAGCCGATTAGGGCATCGAGTAATCTATGTGGTGTTGACTGTGTAGTAGACTAATGCTAGAGAGAAGCTGCTATAGGGAATAGCGACTCGGAGTCCATAAGGTGAAAAAAACAGAGGACTCCGTAACGAGAAATTCGCAAAACAATCAATGTTGTGTACTAATTGGGACCCCTCCCCCCCCACTGGGCACTTAAGGGAACTTGTAAAGTTTTTGTCAAGCTCAGTTTGCGGTGGGGGCGTTCGGCAGTGTCATAGGCCTATATGTCCGATCCTCCCCCGCGCGTGTCGCCAGCTACCACATATTTTTAGCTGCACCCCCCCGGGTGTGGCTTCCCATCGGTCCATACGATGTCATATTCAGACCCACACTACCACCCACCACCACATTCTCTGTTTCCTGCTTTTTTGCGATTTGTGTCCCCCCGTCTTTTCCCCCCCGTACTCATGTTTCTGTGTTTTTTGGTTATTTTTTTTAACACACACTATTTAATTTCCCCCTTTAAACCCCTAACCCACGAATTTCACCCTTATTTTTACTCTTATAATGGTTATAAACCTGGCAACTTTTTTTCTCGCGCGCCCACTCGCCGCCGCGCACCCCATTTGGTTCTATTTTTATTTCTATTTCAACTTGATTACCATTTCAAGCTGATTTTTAGCTTCCCCTAAATGGCAACCCAATTTTTGTAGGCAGCTTCGCGGCGCAGCATGTGGCTAGTACATCGATCTTTTCAGCAAACCGGTTCATTCGGAAATTTATAACATTCGGCTAAACATGCCAGGCCAAACCCAATAATGATCTAACAATAAATTAAAGGATGCCATACATACACCAAAATCAAATAAAAAAAACGATACAAAAACAAAAAAGAAAACACAAAATACCAAAAACATTGCCAACAGACTAAAGAATCAAAACAAAAAAAAAACGCTAGGAAAGACACAAAAGAATGGGCTAAGAAGAGGTGGATTGGACAGCCAATTTGAAGGTTGGAGGGAGTGGAGCTTGACAATGGCTTCAGGTAAGTATTACAGAGTGAAGGAACGTACGGGTAAAATGTGTCTTTGAAGAGATAGGCGGCAAAAAGGGGGTCAACCGCACACGAATTAAGGAGACGCGGCTTGCTAGTGCGGGGATGAGGGACGTAAGGGTTGGGAGTTGAACACAAAACATGGAAGATTTTGAACAAAGTGCATTAGACTGAAATGTCAAAGGCGCTTAGCAAGATTGGCAAATAGATTTCAAGAGAAGATATCATGGGACAACTTCCATTGCTGCAAGATTACGCGACAAGCAAACCTCTGGGTGGACTCATTCCTATTAGTCAGCGTCTTGTTAATGGGATGCAAGGTGATTAGAGGCGTAGTAAAGGATGGGGCGGACCAGGGGCGAGGTATAACGTGCGGCGTGTGTTGATGGGAGCTGAGTAGTGAAAGGACCTGTGGATGAAGCCCAATGTCTTCGGCCCTTTTTGCAAATGTGTTCGACATGAAGATTCCAAGAAAGTTGTCAGTGGTCTGGAATGCAAAGGATTTCGCAGAAGAAAGGAAACCCGTTCAATGGGTGGTTGTTGAGAGTCAGAGCAACATCTGGAAAAAGGATCCTTCTTTGTGGAGTGATCATGAACTTAGCTTTTAGAAGCATTGGCAGTGAGATTGTTAGACGGAACCAATCATGAATGGAGTTTATATCAGACTGAAAATCAACCAAATCAGAAGGAACATCGATGGGTTTAAAGATGGTCGGTATAGTCCTGCATATAGAACAAGAGAGGTATTTGGAGAAAATGAGGCAAGTAAGATCATTATCATAGATTAGAAAGAGAGTGGGTTCCCAGGCTTTGGAGGAAAATGAGGCAAGGCGTTAAGATTATTAACATAGATTAGAAAGAGGAGTGGCCCAGGACAGCGGCCCTGGGGAACACCAGAAAAGAACAGGGACAGGATTGGAGTCAACACCATGAACAGCAACTAGCTGGGTTCTGCCAGAAAGGTAAGACCTATACCAAGAAAAGAAGTGGAACGGTAATACCAATAGAATGAAGCTTTAAGAAAGTAGAGGAGATGCGGCACACGGTCAAAAGCCTTGGACAGATCAAAACAGCGCCACATTGGCAATGCTTTTGCGATCCTTCCAGTGGTCATACCATTCCTGGAGGGCAGTGGTAAGGCATCAGGAAGTGGAAGACTTGGCAAGGAATCCAAATTGTCTGTCGGTGATGGATGTTGTGATATGAGGTGTTGGAGGTAGAGCCATGCATGATCTTTTCAAGAAGCTTACAGCAAAGGGGTTGAAGATGAGATGGGTCTGTAGTTAGGAACACGGCATTGAGGGTCGCCAGACTTTGACAAACAGGGATAACAAGAGATAGCTTCCAGGATTCAGGTTATTGCGACCCCAGTAGAAAGGCTAAGGTGAAAAAGTTTCAGGACAAAATTGGGAATACAGTATAGAGTTCTCTGAGAATACAAGCTGGTGATACATCCACCCCGGCAGCAGAATGTCTGAAAGCTTCTAATGAGTAATGGAGGTCTTCGCTGGAACAACCTGCAATTGAGAATATGAGCTGAAAAGTTATACACAGGAGGAGGGGTTTCAGAAACATCAGAGTCATTTAAAAGCCTCCGAGAGTACTGGCAAAAATTCTGAGCTTTATCACCAGGGGTAGTGCTGAATACCCATTGGAATAATTGTGTCAGGAGGGGAAGTACCTGAACGGGACTTGCAATAGCTCCAGAGCGTTTACTAGGCGAAGCATCATCAAGAAGACGTCAAAGAAAACCCGTTTTGCATGTTTAAGTCTGTTAGATAGCTTGTACGGAGTACTTTTGTACTTAGAGTGAATATCATCATTCATAGATTTTTTCGACTTTCTGGAAAATCCATATGTTTTTCCGACACAATTTACGCACTCATATGGAGCCAAGGGGGGGGGGTCTTTGGCGTATAACTTAACAGATTTCTTAGGCACACAGGTCCAAGGACGTTCATGAAGAATGAATGGAAGTGATCCCAAGCAAGATTAACATCAACCCCTTGACAAGATGGAACTGGAGAGCATATCATGCTCTAGCCCAATAAGCCTTGTTGTATTGCCAGATGGTACGGCGAATTATTAAAGCAGGCTTGGTTTGATTTTTATGCTAAGCCTACAGTGGAGCACAGAATGGTAACATGCACCGAGTGGGGAGTGGTGAGTGTAAATCAACCTGGGTGATTTCAAATCCGGATCCATACTGTAAACATGATCGAGTGTGAAGGGACACAATTAGTTTATGATAAGTGGGGTTGAGTGATAAACTCATTACAAGTTATGATCTGAAATCAATATCAGTTAAGTTCATCACGAAGGTAGGAGACGTGTCCCAGGGTGTTGACACTTAAAGTCACCCATGACAAGTATCTTAGGTTCAGAACCGTCAGGGCCTTGGATCTTAAAGCCATAGCAATGCTGTTGCTTAATTCGGGGAGGGTATTTTTGTTCCGGTAGGGTGGGCGATAGAAACAGCAGATCTTAAGGTAACATCTTTCCATTTGACAATCAACCCACACCAGCTCACAGCTTTAAAGTTTCATCAACCCATCCACCCAATGTCAAAAAGAAATTTACGCCACTGATTACATCATAGGAAACTACCTAATTTTGCAGTCTAGTTTGATCTTAAAGCATAAACAAGTTGACTCATTTTCTAAGTTTAGCATTTTGGGGAATTCTATTTCATCTCTTGCACAATCTTTATGTAGTAAATAACATCTCAAAATAGCACTGGCGGAATTGCATAATAAACAAAGTACTTTTCCCGTGAGAAATCTTTTCTCAAATGACATTGAGAAATAAATTTTAATCGCAAATTGGAGGCTAATATAACAAGTTCCTTTTGAATAAATGATGAAATATACGGTCAAATTTATCGACTCACAGTAGAAGCTCGCGATGGCGTAAATATAGTATGTAGGTTAAATTTTACGTGCGAAATCGATCTGGTCTGGAAGAAATTCGAATCTTTTTTTTCCTGTCCGTAAAATGGATAGAAATAACAGCACAATGCCCTCTGGGGCACCGTGATACAAACTCATGTTCATAACATCAAAACGCATCATCAGAATCAACTGAAATGACCTTTTCTGGATGATATCAAGTGAACCATAATATGAAAAATGAAGCTACTTGGATCACGAAGTGCATGTTTATAATGGCTGTAAGAGAAACATACTCTGTTAAATTGTCTAAAAATCTTTGATGTAAAACAACAAAATATTGTGCATGCTTTAATTTGATTTTTTTTCAACTTGTGTTTTTATATATTTCCAACCAATAGGTATCCTTTGATCGCCCTAATCGTCTGCTAGAAGGGAGAATTTGTGATGTCAAAGATGTCCAAATCGAGGTTCAAAAGGCTTTTGCACGAAAATTGTTTGATAGAATTCAAATGTTAAAGAATCGTCTCCAAAGGTGTGTCCAGAAACAGACAAATGTCAGAGGATATGGACGAGATGTAGGAACAAGTAAGTAAAGGCAACAGAAAGAGAGAAGCAAATATAGAAAACCAACAGAAATATTGTATAGAGATAGACGCATATATATAAAGCTCTCTCCTTCAATAAAGTAATTTTCTTTTTAACATCGTAGAATGTGTAATGAAGGCGTCGAATGTTTCTGGGAAATATGATCATTTGGACCCCATCCACGAAAGTTATATTTCTACTACACAGTCATCTGGGGGTAATCCTATAATGTCACCCCAAGACAATTCAAATGAAGATCATATAAGATCAACAAGTAACGTAAAAGCACCAGAGACATGATTGAACATGGTGGAATGATACCTTATCACTTCAAAAGACTCAACGTGAAGATCGGAATACAACTATTCAACAGGCAGCCAGGCAGAGGTATTTTATAATTCAAGGAATTTTAATTCTTAAAAAATAAAATAATGGTATTATTTTCAAATATTCAACACATACAATAATCATTATACATGAAAAACAATGTTGGTGATTGAGATGAGACACTACTAACAAACGCATAACGTGGGGTGACAGTGCCATAGAAGAGCACGAATTTACATCTGGTACCACTCCTAAATGTAAAAACGATTGAAAATTTCACCTTCCCAAAAAGTGTGAAACTCTTGTAAAACCCCACTCTAATGAGTGGTTTTGTACTTAGAGGATAAGCAGCGATATGCAAGAGAATAAACAAATTGTGGAATTGCGTTTTTAGCTTATAAAAATCAAAAATAACTATGCGCAATTCCATATAACTACCTTTAAATGTAGGAAACAAAAACATCAAATAGTGAAAAGATGCAGTATTTTGAGGAAATTTGTTCATAATCGCGTCCGCAAATAGTCGATGACGACTCAAAATCTGCCCCAAACAGCTTTATTTGTGGTTTACCCTAAGGTACAGAATCAACAAAGATCAATAAACTTTGTGTTTGACGTCACTTCCATGCTATGGTGCACATTATTACACTTATAAATCTTGGAATCTTCACCCGGAAAGGCTTTTTTATCTCAAGTTTGGGATTTGATACGCACGTATAGAAGTAAAGAAATCACCATAAAAGGTACTGCCGTTGTCTTTATATACAACGGATTTGACGCCAACCACTGCATGTTATGTCTAGCAACATTATCACCAGCACAGAATCCACAATAACGAATTTTGGATGATTTTTTCCGATATTCCACTCATTTGAGGAGCTAAATGAAAGACGACACTATGAGGAGTTAAACGAAGACGCCGAAAAAGTGGAAATCAACTCTTTTTGGAGTGATTTTCATTCTTTTTGAGTGGAAATTCGCTCTTTTTAAGCACAAACCACTCATTTTTGAAGTGGTTTACAAGAGTTTCACTCTTTTTGGAGTGAACTTTTCACTCGTTCACATTTAGAGAGCTGTTAAATACAAACCAAGTCTACTTTGACATGAAACCTAATCAAAGTTCGATAATTTTCATATGTATAAGTTTGAACATATGTAAATATTACATGTCATAAGCACCAAACCTTTAAAAATTCGAATGAATTCTCAATTAAAGATACATTTCGTGATCCTACACTTTCATTTTGGTTTATGATTCACTAGATATTCTCAAGGTTATTTCTAAAATTTAAGTTCTTTCTGACCGTGTGTGTTGATGTTATATGCGAATCTTCGTATCACGTTGCCCCATAGGTCACTGTGTTAAATTTCTGTCCGTTTACCGATAGAAGATAAAAAATTTCTTCTGAAGTAGATCGAATATGCATGTAAGGTTAGCTACACACACTATACTTAGACCAACAGTTCAGGTGAAATGTCTTAATTTGATATAGGTACATTTTAATTTTCAAAGATTTAAAAGTTAATCCTTTGGGATTGTAGTTGGGGACCAATCAAAATAGATTTAAAATCAATCCTATCTGTCTTAGATTCAGTCACAATGGATTGGAATTCAAATTTTAATGTAATAGAGATTAATTTTAAATCCTAACATTGATTAGTCCCCAACTACAATCCTGAGGATTAACTTTTAAATCCCTGAAATTTAGAGTGAAGTAGGGGACGAGGCTGTGGATCACTAAATGGCATAAATTTAAGATCGACTCTGAGGTGTCTTCAATGTTTTAATTGTAGGCTTATTTTAAAAACCTCACCCACTCTTATTTCAGGATACGAGGTCGATAGAGCGAATGGCGCTGATTATTTGGGCAGGGAATGTCAGCAAATGGAACGTGCTTGGCCTGCAAAACATCAGTTAGATATTGGTCAGGTACGATTCTTAAAATAGGAACAGAATGTGCTTGAAATAAATCAAAATTACAATTATTTACTTTCCCATATACATAGAAATAGAATGGCAGAGTGGTTTTATGAATCTAGTTTTCAGTTCGTCCAACTCTGTCGTCTCATTCAAACAACAAATTTCTGAATTTTACAAGGCCAAGTTTGCCGAATCCTTTGATCCATCCTGCATTTGTACTTGGACCTCGTTTTGTCGTTGTCTCGGATGCAGACTAGTTTAATGTTCCTTGCTAATTTTGTTTGGACAGTCTGTCCTCTCTCTCTCCCTTTTAGCTGCTGGTGGAGCAGTTTTAGAGGTGCTAGGAACCTGTTTGCTCCAGCCATTCACTGGACTTTTAAAATTTTATCCTTGTTTGTATTATATTATCATATGTAATAGTTTATGTATGCTGTTGTAATATCAGCAATTTCAACTCATTTTTGTATGCCAGTGGAAAAGTGGAATAAATAAAGTGGAATAAATAAAAATAATGACCACCGTAGAATCATCATCGACAATACGCAATAGTCATTGTTTTTAAAACAAATGTGGGAGTGATTGGTATTTATACCAGTGTCATGAAATAAAGTGTCCGTGTGACTGAGTGTCCAACCATCCATCTAGCCATTGTGTTCACCAACGAGTGCTGTACGCATCATTTTTTTCAGCACTGTACCCAGATAGCCTCGTCTACAAGGTCACGGTTTATTGCGTACATTTTGCTATGGTAGCTAGGACACTCTCTCACGGGGGACACTCAGTTTCTTTACACGGGAAAAATAGAATTTAGGCAGGAAATATAACCTTTTTTCCAAGCATAAAAAGAAATAACGATATGATAAATGAAGAAATCGAGAAATAGGGAAGTACACGACATTTGCAAGTTTGAACGGCCCATGGTTCAAAACCTTAATGTTTTTTTTAATTATGATTTTTTTTAAAATAAATTTTGTGTTTAAAAATGTTCATTATTTCTTTCTGATCACCCACAGTTTTACAATATGCATACATTTGAGAAAGGCGATGCATTGATTATCAATATCAACAACTTCCAAGACAATAGGAGGTATCACACGCGAGAGGGATCAGAGAAAGATGTTAACAACATGCGTTATGTTCTGACAGAAATCGGATACAATGTGCAGATTTTTAAGGATTTGACTGCTAAGGTACCGAGTGTCCCAAAAAGGCCACATGAAGAGTTTGATTTCAAATTCAATTAAACGGGATTGGGAAAAAATATATTTTTCATTTGTTTATGTGATCAATATACTGCTTTCAAGTACTCCAAGAGTTAAAACGTGCATAGCACCCATTCGTGGACAGCTGCCAGCAGTGTATTCGGGTGATTATAGATTTCTACATGTAACTTTTTTTTTGGACACCCTGTTATGCATTAAGTGTATAAAATAAACTGTTATTTTTTGCATATCTAACATAACATATCTAACATAACGGTATTGTTATTGCATCTCTTACTACTATATGCAGATTTGCCAATTGGACAAACTTCTTTGTTTTATTCATTTTCTTTTGTTTAGGGAATTACATATTTACATTGTCTTTGATATAAAATGGACAATGATTCTTTCCTACCTTTGCAATATACCTTTAATTAATTCTCTTGGGTTCATTCTTCTAACTGAATATGCTTCGAACAATACATGCAAGCAATAAAGCTTGACCTTATGTGTCAATTTCTTCATAAACTATTAGAATATCAGTTCGACATTGAAGATGTTTGCTGACACCTGTAATCATTCTGAACCACATATGTGCAAATCAAGCGTCGTGGTGCTAATGAGTCATGGCAGTTCGGGACGAATCTTAGGATCAGACGGTTGTCATGTACATCTTAGCGATGTTCAACGTCAATTCAACGGCAAGAATTGCCCTCGACTGAGAGGCAAACCAAAGCTATTTTTCGTCCAGGCATGTCGAGTGCGTAAGTATGAAATATTGTTTGGAATTTCACTAAACAACGGATTTTAAGGTCCAACATTATAGCATCCACCATGACCTCTATTGTTCCCGCACTTCCTGTCAACCCTATTCATTACATATTTGACAGTTTATTTGCTTTGATGATGGCATTCGCTGAGTGTCAAAAGCTCAACCTCAAAGACAGAATGCATAAAATATCATTTTCTGCTCATGTTACCAACTTAGAGTGCCAAGTAATTTCAGACCAATAATATAAATATTGGTATTAGTATTACTATTAACACTTAAGTGACCAAGAGGTTTTCACTCCCGTTAGTGCCTATGGAACCCCCCCCCCCAGGAAACCACTTTCCCGAGAGAATATTTGTACGAAATTTATACCACGCGTGAAGGGTCATAAGACAACCCCAAATCAGCAATAAAAAATGAAATTTGTTATTTGGGCTGCAAGTTAGGGGCAAAACATTGTTTTCAAAACACGCAAAAATGGACAAAAAGACGGAAAATTCAATGACCCTTGCGCTTACATCAAACTTTTTGAAAACTTATTTTATGTTGATATCTACTCTAGAAGACCCAAATTACATATATTTAATAAAAAAGGAAGTTTTAGGAATCCTGTATTTTTAACGGGTGTTGCAAAATACACGTCATTTTCCAATAGACTCTGTACAGTAACGATTTAGCAACGTCCACATTAAAATTGTTTGTTTTCTGCACCTAAAGGATTAATTATTTTTAATGTTGCTATTAATTGTTTACTTATATGTATGTGTGACCATATATCAGGTAAAAAATTGCTTTGGTTCTTTGATTTTTTTTAAATAGTCTCAGCTGACTTCCGTTAGTGCCCAAGGGAGTCCATGGGACCCTCACTAATTAACTCATTAACGGCTTGGTCGATTTTAATTTTTTTGGTACGAAAAGAAGCGCATTTAAAAGTCAGACAATTACAAAAAAAATTAGGCGCAAAAATCCCACGCGTAAAGTGGCCAGCGCGAAAACAAATTTAGAGGGTCCCTAGGACCCTCCCCCCTTGGTCACATATAGTTGACCTTGTTCTATTATAGTAATACTGGTAGATAAACCTTTTATTCTATCTCAGTCCAACCTCCAGCTCATGGGGAAGTCAGTACCACATACGAGACCACAGAAAGAACCACTATTGCCACTGCTTTAGAGGAACAGGCAACAGTCTCACTTGACAAAACACCTGAAAGTGAAGATATGTACTTCGCCTATGCCACCATTGATGGTAAGATAACATTATTATTTGATATCGTTAAGATTTTCTCAATTCCAAATGGTTTATTATGTATCTGGACCCTCAGAAAAGCTGCTGTCATAACAGCCTGTTATCAAATATATTAACAGAGTGTATTTAAATGCACTTTTGAAGAAAAAAAAACACGGAGTGGACCCCTGACTTGGATTAGGGGGAAATTGCTCCTAGATCTAACAAGAAAAATAACACTACCTCACTTTTTTGCGGTGATCGTTAGATTTTCCTCTACGGACGTTAGGGATATACCGCAGATTACCAAACAAAAATATTTTCTGACAAAATTGTGTTAAAAAATAATGTATTTCAATCAAATAATCTACCTATATCGTTTTTACATTAATATCGACTTTGCCGACAAGTCAACATATTTGCCGAGGAAAGGCAATATTCTGCAGACAAAATTCTGTTAAGTGGGGTACGTGTCACACTCCCTCCCCGAGGACGGTCCTGCTCAAACCTGAAATTTTGGTGTCGTTTGAAGACTTGCATTTTTCTCATTGCATCTGCAAAATAATTTGGCTGAACTTTACTCCATTAGGGTGCCATAAACTTTAATTATGGCTTGTTTACGGTTACCGGGAAATTGCACAGTAACCTATGGGGCATTCTAATACACACATTACTGCTCACGAAATGATACACGGATTCAGATGAACTTTTGAAATTAAGATATGTTGGTGATGGCCTTTCATATGAAACACAGAAAATTATATGTTGTAATCGGATGGGGTACCTTTAACTCTCTTTCTACGTAGCAATCCTGTATATATAAGTATAGTTATCGAATAAAACATTTAGTCCATAGGAAAAGTACATCATTGATTACCAATTCCATCACCATAGAGGGAGGGCGGGGGTATGAATAATGTAATTAGATCACAACGATATTAGATTTTAATTACATTTTTAGTTTTGTTACGTATTGGGCAGGGGCGATTTTTATTTACCACTTTTTGTTCTAAGTAGAAGAACGTTGAACCAATACGTATCAAATTGTTACGTATTGGGCTCTTGCAAATGACAGGTAATCTGCCGTAATATCGTGTGCTTCGACAGGACTGTATATTCGCGCCGAAAATGCGGGTTATGATATTACCCTGCCGTACGGCAAGGTTGCCCAAACAACTGGTAATCTCATTTATTACCGTTCCCAAACCCATACTGCATAAACGAGGTGTGGACCTTAACCTTAAAATAGCCATAACCCTATCCCTTTAACTAACCCTAATCCTAAGTGCTTAACCCTAACCCAACCCTATCCTTAACCCTAACACTAAACCTAACCCATAAACGTGTTGTAATTCTAATCGATACAGGAACCTTTACCGTAATCCGTAAAAATGGGAATTATATGTGACAAATGAAATGTATACATTATTTCTGAATTCAGCTACCTTGCTAAACCGACACGGGTACTCATCTTTATCATAAATATCAGATTTTGGCTTTAAAAGATCGTATTTACTTCTTCCATTTACATGCATGTTTTCTTCTAAAATGTCCAAAATCCATTTTAATGAATTTTATTGTATTCTGGTCAAGAAAAAAATCATTGATATTGTTAAACACTTGCACAGCACATCAACGGTGCGTTATTTTCCACTTCGCTTGTCCTCTGTCGTATGTTCCGGTACTTCGACACTGCTGAAAGGAGGGGAAATCGGCACCTCGGTATTTCGTCTAACTAACAAACTTTTACTGGACACTCAACAATATTCATAAGTCCAGGTTTGCCGCCGGGCACCGCTACTCATGTGTGATACACACGCCAATGTAGAACGGTGAAATAATCCTCAAACCACTCACAAATCCAGGCACGTGCTAATTACGACGTCACACCATGTATAATGCATGTCATGTTATCTATTCCAACCAATTACTGCACGGGGTCGTGCATGTACAATCAGTGGAAAACCGGAAAGAGCAAATGCGCTGTGACACGAGGTTGCAATAGCCCATGTGAAGTGAATGGACAAATACGGAATATTGGAATTAGCAAAACGGTATAATGAAACGATGACATGGGTGGGAATGTTTGAAGAAATGTGGTTTTGCCTTGTGCAGTTAGCACCATCAAAGCACTAAAGACGATGTCAGAACTAAACCACTGACATTTTCCGTAATAGTGATTTGATCTAGTGCAACACAAATTTTAGTAAGTTTCTAGAACAGTTCTGAAGCAAATGAATTAATTTGAGATTTTGGGCAAGGGCCAAGCTGTTTTCACCTTTCTGTGCTTTGGTATAGCCCTTATACAAAGACCCAACCAAGGTTGTTATTATTAACAGTGGCGCGCTTTCAATGATCTAATGATGTTATAAAGAAGTTCGATTAGGTTGATATATGTTATACATTGTGTGTGCGTTACAACCGTTCTCATATTGCCTGGTTACACATGCTGCAAAGTGTTTGATTCAGCAACACGTTAAAGTGACAGGAGGAGATTTTTTGGAAGATACAAATTGCTCTCAAAATGGCACGTGATCGGGTTTAGACCACCTACCGAGAACATTTCGAATGGTTATTATCTGACCAACAAGTACAAAAGAAAACCGCAAACCTTGTTTTGAACTTGCTTGATATCGTAATCGTCCGCATATCGAACCATGCTTGATTTTCTGTTGTGCAGAAAATACTAAATCACATCTTATTACATAAATACGACTGAGTTTTCGGCTTATTCACTTCAGTATGGTAGCTATCCCAATATAAAAAACGGTTCGAAAAAAAATTGGGGCGCTTCATTCTGGAATTCCTCATGTCTCTTTAATAACCTTGCAAGCAGTAATTATGAAAGGAGGTAGTTGGATGATTGTGAAGCAAACGTGTCCGATTCTTCCTTTTCCAGGCCAAGTATGCATGCGAAATACAGAAAGAGGCTCTTGGTTTATCCAAGAAATCTGCGAGGTGTTTCAAAGCAGATCTTCCCGAAGTACACCATTCGACGATTGATGAACACGGTATTTGCGTCTCTCCTTATTTTCTGTGTTGGAAAGTGTTTTCAATTTTAACACTAATGCATGCGCGATATTACAGGTGACTGTGTATAAGGGATTGGAGACACCTTCAATATTGTGATTAGAAGAATTGTGATTATTGTGATTATGTTAGAGGGGACGGCTTTGGCAAGCCAACGGACCATTACTCGTTGATTCCATCGAGAAAGTTTGAGCAACGCGTTGGACGAAATAGTAATGTGTTGAGCTTACAATAATAGAAATAACTCCTTTGAGCAACGCATTGTGAAAGAACATTACGGACTGAAGCCAACACAGCGGCGAGTTAACCAATCATTGATCATCATCGGAAAGGTTGGCAGGATGTCCGGATGATGTGGTGTATGTCGACGTCTTCTACTAGGTAATCATATGTTTGGGGGTTTATGTAGCGTATTTTGAGCGTTGAGACTCATGAAATCTTCGCCATGAATTGCTACCGTACAATTCTGAGATCAATATTCATTTCAGATATAATTATCCTTCCACAACGTGTTGTGAATGTTATCAATATGTTGTACAGAATGTACAACACGTTGCTGCCTAAAAATTTGCATCACAAGAACTTGGCTAAAGAGTTTTTATTTATATTATTTGATAGCCCAACGCGTTGTTGTTTTGTCCAACGCGTTGCTCAAATATTCACACCCGTCGAATTAACGCATAATCAGGCGCGGATCCAGGGAGGGGGCGGAGGGTCGCGCGCCTCCCGGTAATTCTGCAAATTCTTGCAAAATCAGCCATTTTGAGCTCTTCTTCTTCCAGTTAAGCGCCAACTTCATATTTGAAGACTCTGGCACGAAGTGTGTGTGGTGTGCGGGCTATTTTGGATCAGTTAAAGCCTTTCAGCCCCCAGTAATTTTGACATGTTTCAAATCCTGGATCCGCCATTGATAATGGACCCATTGGATTGTCATTGGATTCCCATTGTGAAAAGAAAAGGAAATTCATACTGAGTACTCTCATCAGTAATAGCGCATTTTTGAAGAGCGCTCCTAATTTTCAAATTTGTGAGATTTATGCACAGTTGTGTTGGTAAATTGTCTATACCTTTGAACGCTAATGCTCAATAGTGTGCATACGTCATAAAATGTGGGATTTTGTAGTTAGATTCGGGGACTCCCGATATAGGGCAGCGCTCGAAACGTGAAATTACTGTCTGTCCATTATGAAATAGCACAATCGCACGAAAATGACCCTAATTTGACTTGCGTGAACCAACGGAACAGCTAATGGATGAGCGTTGACACGTACATGACACTATTTCCCGGCTATTCCATATTGGAAGGACGTTTACAGTGGCCTTTGAATTATTCCAGGGATCCAGAAAATTCCTTCTTATGCGACACATGGAGAAATTCGAGCCTTACTATTCACATGTATAGTTTACGAGCCAACTACCAATGCAACTGTGCAAATATCTCAAAATTGTTCAAATTTGGGGGCGTTCTTAAAAATGTGCTATTATTTTTTTCAACCAACTAACCAGGAATACTTACCTTTTGCCTGGTTTCTTTCCACATAGGTTGCTCGGGGTTTGAAATGTCGAACCTCCGATAACGGAACTGTATGTATACAGACACCAGAACGGGTGAATACATTAAGTAAGAAGTTGCTATTCCTGCCAGGTTTCCAGACATCTGAAGACACTCTGAATTATTTTTCCAAAGAGACTATGTAGAAAAAAAAACCTTATAAAGGCATATATGACAGAAAATACCACTGGGTATTGCCAATAGCTTATTAATGTCTTGTTTTGTCTTATTTTCCCCATTGGAATGAGCGGAGACTCAAATATATTTTCAAGGTAGTGTTGAGCGGGTTTTTTGTCTATGTATATAGCAGACTTACACTGATAGAAATCACTGTAAACATGCGTGGTTGACGGTAAAACGCCATGAATTCGCATTTTTCGAACGTGATGTATACATTATGTTTCACTATCAAATATATAGGGTGAATAAAAAAACTCGACTCCTAATTGTGGTCCGCCATTATGGATTTTTAAGTAAGACCTATCTAACATATGTGATATAATTTGAAAGCTTAGTTCATTATCTTTAATTTGCTGCAAAGATCATTCACATCGCTTAGATATAGACCGAGCTACAGTCGTTTGAATCAAGTAGTCAGTTTTTGCGCTCTGTCCACGGATTCACATTCAATTGAACGGCGTTCAGCTAAGGAAATCAGTGTCCAGAAAAAAAGCCGAGCTATTTATTGAATGCAGAATAAATGTGACACTATTGAACCCCACAAAATTCAGTTACAACCTATCACAGATGCCCTCTTGACGTTTGTACGTCCTTATCACTCATAACAATCATTTGAAAATAAAGTAACTTGAACATGTATCAGTTTGAATGGATCATACCATATGAAATACCATATGCCATGTGAGCGTCCGTATCATGGATACACGCGGCCCCGGATCAGCTTACTCAGCTGAATAAATCCTGACACAACCACAAGCCATTACCAACGACTTGTGGATACGCTAAGAAAAAGACCATATAAAAGAACAGACATCGGTAATAATCTTTTGAGGTTTTAAAGTATTGTCTATATCGTCGACCAAAACATGCCGCATCTTGAAAAAAAAAGTTTTAAAATAAAACTTACCATTATTACTGGCTTTTTACACCTCTAACCCCCGTCTTACCAATCCCTTTTTTGTAACACTGTTTACCAAGGGGGGGG
>JAMKCH010017568.1:0-22590 GCA_023653785.1 Ophioderma brevispina | reverse complement strand
TTTAAATTATAAAACATTTGAGATTGAAATTTGAAAAGTCATTCTAGGCCAGATATTTTTGCTGACTATGTGCTAAATTGGGGCAGTGTGTAAGTATGGGATCTGAATACCTCAACCAAACACTGTATCGTAGGTACTGCAACAAATCCATGTGGGATAGATCAGTTGCAGGCGTGGCTAGCAGACGGCAGAAATTTAATGGTGGGCCCCCCCGTAAGAAAGGGCCCTTTTTCCACTGCCTTGAGAACATAGGATACAAATTACCTTTATGTACACCCCTAATGGCAACCTTGGAAAAGAGTTTGTACATATTAAGATTTGGTTCATTGATTACTTACAGGTAAACTTGGACCTGCATCGGGACAGGTCAGAATCTTCCTGCACTGGAAGCACTCCACCAACCAGCCGACGCTCAACAACAGCCAACATCAACGACCACTCCCCCACCCACCTACTACTTAGACCCATTCGACCAGTGATAGCACCGCGAGAAGCACACATTGCCCCTGGAACAGGTAGGGGTCAAACAGGCCCCACTACACTACTACTACGAGTCAGCCTACATACGATCACCAATGCCCGGACGTTGTCATCCGGCCCAATGCCAGTGCCGGTGCACCCGGAGAAGGCAGAATAGGAGCTTCACATCCGGGGCCCTGCCGGTAGGCCTCTTAGGCTCCACGGGGTGCTTCTATTAGGACTTCAGTACCACCCAATCAGGAGGGGGACCAAGGCCTGGACACGCTAGAGTTGATAGGTGATTCAAAAAGTTCTAAAATCTAATTATTAAGGAAATCTATCAAATTGGCTGGCATAGAATTACAGGCCTACTATAGAAAAGCTGCACTCTGATTAAATAGAAAAGGGATTAGTATGGTTTTGTAAGGGTCAGCAGCTTCTAGCTGATGGGTGTTAACAATGTGTTGTCACACTGTCTGTATGTGTGTGATAAAAATGTAACCTGATTTTAATGAAAATTGAGAGCATGATATTTGGATGGGGGTATAAGGAAGTCGTCATAATGTTCCCTTAAAAAGTTGTTCCAGTAGTAGCACTCAGAATCCAACTGGAAATGTGCAGTTTTTCTTATGGGATTTAAAAGTTTTGCCTCAATTCACACAAAATGGCAGTCAGAACAGTAGAAAAGTATATTTTTTCGGGAAAATTATTCGTTTATGATAAAACCGAAATATAGATTTTTGAGCATTCATATGTAAGAAATGACAATCTATGGGCTGTATATCAAGAAAACCTCCAAAATTTTTGGTGAGGTTAAAATGCCTCCAAAATTAAAATGCACACAAAGCCAACATGAAACAATTTTCTTTTATGGCATTCGTATTAAGGTCAAGGTACTATAGGGTTATTTGGAGTCATTCTTTAAATATGCAAAAATTGAGTTGCTTCACGACTTAGATGCAGTTCACAAATTGGTAAGAATAATAACTTAGAAATTGATAAAAATTGCAAATTCATGGCGGCTCAAGTGGACATGATCTGTCCACTCAGGCCCAAATCCTGCAATTAGAAATTGAGAACAGGCATAATATAGTGAGCTCAAAACTATTAAATATATCAGAAAATTAAACCTTTTAAACATTCATAACTGTTATTGCTAAGGGATGTTAGCTATTCGGGCAATGATGAACACAAAGCTGATTTATGCACAGCTTCTCCCTGATAGGCAACTGAGGTATGCAAACATGGAGATATAGATAAGAGGGGGTCACCACTGACCTTAAAACAATAAAAATAAGTTAACAAATCTAGTTTCCTTTTCAATTGAACAGAAGATGGAATCAAATTTGCAATCAATTACTGGTTCCTAAAAACTAAATAGTAGTACCTTAGTTATCGAATGTACAGCTTTCCCAAACTTAAGATTTAACAAGCTGCTTTTTTAACAAAATACTTCTTTCAGAGGACATCCAAACATCATGACATCCAAACTAAATTTGTAAGGCCGAAATTGGGGTATATTCCTTCACATGAAACTACTTTCAGCTTTACCTTTAGGTTTAATAGGGAAGATTATAATAGCACAACTGGGCATCATTTTTTCCACTCACAGGACCACACATACAGATTCGTCATGGTCAGATTGACAGGGGCGGCCAGTGGCAGCAGTTCCCTTTTGCCACCAACGTGATGAGGGATTAGTGGCAACCTAGTGGCACAGGCCCAGAAACAGGCCCAGCAACAAGCCAACAAAACAGCCCAACAAAATATGGAAACAGACTCAAGGTTAGGATGGACCATTGAGATTGAGCAACATAGTTGGAGTAAAACTGACACTATCTTTGTTGAGTACAGATAAGCAAACCCGGTCAAAATTGCAGTTGAGCCAACAACTGAAAATATCCCAATTCAATTTATTTAAACCAAACTGGATAGAACTTTTGTTAATTGGTTTAAATTTAGCACAAACCCCTCTATAATCAATCCGTACAATAATAGGCACAGGTCTAAATTTAGTTGACCCCAACTGAATAAGTGTTCAAATATATAATATCAACCAACTGCGATTGAAACCTGTTTATGGGTACCTAAGATTAGGTGTTTCTGTTGTCATGACCTGCTGTGACCAATTGGAGTTTGGAACGGATTGAAAGTAGAAATTCATACATTGGGCTAATTAATAACTTATTTAAATTCCTGGTATCACCCACCAATCGAACTATTTTTGTTAGATAGATATGTAATACCTTGTAATGTACCTTGTGCAGCAAAATATCATTTGTGTTAAAATCCAGTAACCATATTTAAAATTGACTCAATACCTTGGATTAAGTGCTGTGAAGTATATGGCCTTATTGTACTGTATTACTTACTAGGTCTACCACACAATCATTAGCTCACTTGTTGACTCTGTTAGCATTCAATGTTTGCCTTTACAGGTCAGAATGGCCAGACACAGGCATCGACTTCGTCGACAACACAACAACTCTGTCATCCGGGGTAACATCATAACATCGGCGGGTGCGTGAACAGAGGCCACCAGACGTCATCAATCAAGACAGACAACGTATGCACAGGCCAAAACGGCTTACGACCAATCTAGTTCACTTCAAGTAAGGATTTTTGTCCCCAGGCTGGCTGGAAAGACAGATGGGGTTGTGTGATAGCGGCATGTCCGTAAGTTTTAGCACTCCTTCAAAACTTTCAGTCCGATTTTTAAACAGAATTGGGGTTAAGGTGCGATAGGGGGTCCTTCATATTGGATGATGTCAAAGGTCCTGGACAAGGTCAGAGGCATGGACCAAGGTCAAAGGTCATCTGAGGTCATGTTGCAGACTGCCTCTTGCCAGGGGGGATGAAACAAGTTTACTTGCAGTATGTTGTAATGTCAGATAACAAGCTGTTTTGACCCCCTGCAAATGGTCTCTTTATTTTTAGAATAATTTTAGCAGGGTGATACAGTTTAGACAACTGATATAGTAGGGACATGCAAAAGAGAATTACCTCGCCAAAAAAATAGGAAATAGATCAATTGGCGGAAGATGGCATATAGGACTACAAGATTGATGATATAGCGCCCTCTATAAGCCCATTCTCCATAGAAGGATGTGCAAAACTAGATTTAAAGAAAATAAATATTTTCGAAATGAAAATTCTAAAATGGCACAGGATATATTCATCGGAATAATAATCCAAATAGTGCGTCACAAAAAACTGTGTGCCATTGTTCATTTTGTTTATTGTGGGTTTATCATAATAAATGAGACTATCAAACAGTGTGAGTAGTAGGAAAAGTGAAGGGGTAAAATTGTAGATTTTTTTTATTTTGTTGGTGTTATAGAAGGGGAATTATTATGAATTTTGGAGTGAATTTGCTGAACAGATAATGTAGGCAAAATACTTTTTGGGGTCCAAAATTCCCTTTTTAGATGGAGAAAAAGAGAAAAAATACTCTTTTTAATTTGAAAGTTGACATCTCTGGAAAATGGCATGGTTATTTAAAAAAGATACTCAGGTGCAACCCTAAGATGTGGGTCATATGGGGGTGGTTCAGGAACACACACTACAATAGATCCCCATAGACTGTGTACAAAAAGGACTTCACAAACGTCAATTTTCGGCTATAAAGCGACTGTTTATTCAAAATGAAATTTTTGGAAGATAGGACCATAGGCTCTTCAAACCAAAATGAAAAAGTCATATGATGAAGGCTGATTGTTTGAGCTACAGCATGTCGAAAGCTTTGCATGTTTTCAAAATGTCCACGCCTAGTGTTGAATGTAATAGAGATTAAAATTTAACAGTTTCCCCAACCCTCAGAAATTCTACAAAAATGCACAGACAAAAATATTTAACAACCCAAATGGTTGTTACTAGTCCATACACCACAGGCTACATAAAAATGCTTGCTTCGAAAAAGTGTCTTGTCCTCTAATCCTTTGGTTGAACGGGGAATTATAAATTTTAAATGACAAAATCACTCCAAGACAAGCTAACATCAAACCAGAACCAAGCTATTACATTCCAAAGACAAACTCAACAAAAAAAGAAAACAAGCAAAAACCATTCTTGATAAACAAGCACTTAAAGCTAATAGTACTCCACTTGAGTGCACTAAGTGGTTCATTGTTTTCAAGTGCTTGGTTATTTTATGAGCTTGCTTCAGCTTGCTTTGGCTTGCTATGTGTTGATATGTGTTTGTTTCTGCTTGATTCAGCAAGTATTAGTAGGAAATGGTATTGTTATCTCTCAGTTAATTTCCCCTTTCAAATTCAATGGAATTGAAACAAGATGATTTTTCAAAACCAAGCATTTTTTTTATTTTGTATGACATCATGATTAATTTCAAATTTCAATTTAAAGCACAACTATATCACATTTTGTGACTCTTCACTCTCATTTACGGCAAAGAGGGCCATATTGGGACGCCAACACTGTCTCGCCACTGAACGTCGTCTGCTACACCTAGTTTTAGTGGTGGTGATCCTTCAGGGATGAGAGTTTCAAAGTGGTTCATTTTAGGTTGATGTGTAAAAATGCATAAACGGATATCCTGTCTAGAAATGGCATGGTATTTACAAAGTTACCTCAAATGACTCCTTAGGGGGTTGTGGTCCTAGAGTTGTTAGTTAAAACATATCTAGGTGTCCATTGGAGTCATTGTATTAAATTTTTAAATGCTATATGCTTGCACAGAAATTGTGGGATATTTACTACAATTGATCAGAATAATTCTTGGGGTAGCTATTTGTCGCGTGGTAGGGGATAAGAGGTCAAGGTCATCTAGGTGTCATTGAGGTAATTATGTAAAAAATCCTGAGTGATTCGTAGTAGAAAAAGTGTTAGTTATTAAAGTTGATCCTTGAGAGGTGGGTCATATGGAGTGTTTGGGGACAAAGGTTAAAGGCTCTAGGTGTCTGTGTATGCCTCTTTGACAAAATCACCAAAGTTGTTGAAAATGATCTAGAGTGGTGGGATCAGTCACATGGAACTTGGGGTTGGTAGGAATACAAGGAGTTCTTGAACAGGATTAGGTTTTGAGGGCAAAATGGATTAATTAACCCAACATGTACGACCGGCAATAAACTTCATGCACGTTGCCAGTTACATGTATTGCTATCTGATGAGCTAATTTGCATAATTTATGCAAAACCGTGATTGTGAAAGAAAGTTAGACTAGTGGTTTGAGAAACACCTTGTTTTTATTGATCTTAATCGAAGTACATTAATTATCTTTGGACCAGGAATGGTGAAAAGGACAGAAATTTGCAAATGTCGCATGGAATTCTTGGCAGAAATTTGCAAAGTGTCATATGAATTCTTGTTCATTTCAGCCTCTGCCACTTCGACAAGTTCATCCAACTACGGAGCACATCAGCGCGTAAACGCCAACCAACATTCCACGCAGCAACACCAACGCTTAACCAAGGCTACCCTCACACCTACCCAGATCCTACTGAACCCACTGCTGCAGCCCAATGCCTGGGACCCCTTCTTGAATGCAACAGTCCGGCAGTCATTGCATCTAGGTTGTTTGGAGGCGCCAGTGGTGGCGGTGGATCAACAGAAATGTTGGTAGACCGGCACCTGCACAGAGTGGAACCAGAGGATCAGGTGGCAGCGGAGGAATACCAGATCAACCCGCACAGTAAGTTTGTACTTTGTTCATCATAATTGGCAATACGCTTCACACCGCTAATTGATATAGAATAAATGGCTGGTGGCAACCGCAAGCAACACCACCGCAGCAGACGCAGTGCAATGATAACGCGCACGCACTCTTGTAAGTAAAGAGGCGCACGCGTAAAACAAGAATTGGCCTTTCCTGCGGATAATCAAAAGTCTGAATAATGTTTTGCCTTTAGGTGGATGACACAGTATAATACCATTGGCTGTAGACAGTTCTTCTCTTCCTTTACGACATGAGCCTGTGTTCTAAATGGTGATGAAGTTACGTTGAATATGCATCCGGATGTTGCTCGCGACCTTTGATCCTGATATTGTGACTATCATATGTTTAATTTTGTGGTCCAACCAATACTTGACATGTTCCAATGGTTATAATTTAAATTTCATCCACTTGCAAGTGTGAAAAAGCTAGCAATTGCATGTTTTTTTGTAGCCTTCACGCATGTTACTTTCAAGCTTCCAAAGTGCTCGAAAGGATATTTTTACGGATCACCGGTAGCAGTGATTTTATTTATCCCCTACAGTCAATGGTGAACCTAAAAATTAGGCAAATTTTTTTGTCCTCCAATGCTTGTGCCTAATCTTTTTTTATTGTTGCACTGTCTGACGATGAACCAGTACCCTCACATCTTGCATTTCACCAGATTTGCACTTTTTGATCTGTCAATTTTCCTGCCAAATTTTCAGAAACCACTCACTCTGTCACAGTGTCCCTGAACCATGGTGCTTCATTTCCTGTCGTTTAACAGAAAAGTCCAAATTTTTGACTTTCTTGACCAAATATGTATCCGCAGGGTTAGACTGCATACAAACAAACTAAAGATAATGGTTCAGATGATATGCTTTTTGTTGCACCTCATAAATCATTACACTGAGCTGATTTCCTTTACGCCAATGTTGACTGAAATATAGCCTTCCCTTCTGAAGTGGAATGCCCCAAAATACCTATTTTAGCACCCCTTAAAAGAGAAATGGTCTTAACCAGTGACCCCAGTCACCCTGTCAGCCATTTACTCTTCCTCAATTCCGTTTTGGGCCCCATACCAAACGGACGCGTGTACATCGGAGCCTGTTATTAAGCAGCCAAAATTTTATCTGAGTATATTTGATACTAGACTGTTGTCGTCTCAAACGGAATACTCCTATACTATACCAATACTATCTGGAAATATTATGATTATATACTGGCTTTTATTACGCTCTGTTTGGACAGGATAAACGGCGACTTTTACGCCCGTCGGAGACTTTTCTATTGTGTAATCCTTTTTTGCCGCCGATGCGGTCCATTGAGCTGCGTGTATAGCGGGAAAAAAAGGTAAACAAAGGCAGCCCATTGCCGCACGGGTTTGCGTGCTTGGATGCCTTGCTTTTGTGAGCCTTTTTCTGTTTTCTTGTATTCCATACTTGCCAAATAAAACAGTTTCTATTGGGTAGTGTGTCATTATTTTATCTTAATGCTTGTTGTATGTTTAACTAAAATATGTGAACAACTGCTTTGGAAGTCTTTACCGTGTGTTGACGTTGTTCGCGACGGTAATCCTTTGTCTCCGCGTTGGCGGGCACGGGTCTTACCGCGGGCACACCTTTGTTTTTTCACGCTCGTTTTCGTTCCGACACGCTCGCCCATTTGGCTCGCTTCAACCCACTTTTCAGCGTCTTTTTGGCCTTTGCCGTCCCACCCCTTCTTTCTCTCTTCTCCCGTGCGTTCATTAAGGGTCTTGCTTCCGCTGTTTGCTTGTTTGTTTTTTGCTCCGTGTTGTTGCTTGTTCTTTTGCGGTGCCCTTTCTGTTTTTTCAATGGTTTGCCATTGACCAACACTTTCCCTGTTTATGTTTCGCTAAGGGAAAGTTGGGGGGGTGGGTGGTTCGGTCTCCGGTCCGAGGTTCTTCCAAAGCGGCCCCGCTGCTTTGGGAGCACCTAACGATGTTGTTAGCTGCTTCGGCTACTTTCATGCGTGTTAGTAGGGGGGCTTTTTTTTCTCTCTCGGGATTTCCGCCCGTCTACCTCGCTAAACCAGGCCGCTGGCTCGCCTGGTCTATAGCCCTAGGGGCTTCTCCGGTCAGGCTAGCGCGGTCTGCTCTGCTTTTTCCACATCTCAGATTTTGGCGGCTGCGACATTCGGTACGCAGCCTTCGGGTTTGCTCTAGCGTGCTAGTTGGGGCCGGCTCCCTCGGGGGTCAGCCTGGCTAGCACGCGGCCCGCGCTGGCTCGCCTGATTAGCTCGTTGCTTTATCGGTGCAGCTAGCGGGGTCTGCTCTGCCCTCTCCCTGTGGGATTGGGGGCGGCTGCAGTCCGTCCGGTAGCAGTGTGTTGGCTATGGTGACGCCCGTGTTTTCTCGGGCCGATCCGTCGCCAGTACCGACACCCTGCGCTCGTGGTTTAGGGTACCTCGGACTCTGCGCCCGCGCTGCCGTTGTACCGTTCTCGGGCTTGATTCCGTCCACCCTGAGTGGTTTTCCCTCCTCGGTGCCCCGTTACGGGGCGCCGCGGGTGTCGGTTATGCTTACTGCTCCCCGCATGGCTAGCCTGCCAGCCGCGCGGTGTCAATCTGGCTCATGCTGCATGCTTCATCACCAGCCTGTCACGGGCTAGGTGGGCGCGGCAGCGCTTCGCCAGGTTGGTCCCCCGATCACGCGGGGTACCGTGCGCGGTTACTGGTGCGGTTCGACCCGCACTGGTTCCCGCTACGATTCCGCCGTTACGGTACAACCCCGTGGGTGTTTTTTTTCCGTTTCTCGGCGCCCTCAGTGGAGCAGCCTCCGGGGCTTGCCTCCGCGTGGGGGTTTCGTGGCAGGCTGCAGCATGCCCCCTCAGGGCACGCTGTGTGCCCGGGCGTAACCCATGTCGCTATAAGTCTATCGCAGGTTGTATAGCTCGTGCTTCCGGGCCTTCTAGGGGCTGTTCTCCCCGCCTTCGGGCGCGGAGTACTTCTCCGCCCTTTTATAGCGTCTCACCTCTCGGAGGTTATCGGCTTGGGTTGATTGTTTACACTCAATCCTCTTTTGCCGCGCCTCCTTCCCGCAGGGGTTGCGCTGCATGGTGACCTTTTATATTCGCCGTCGTTGGCGTTGATTTCCGGCTTAACCACAGCGACCTGGTGTTGACTTTCAACTCACGGCCCCGCGACCTGGCCTCCCTTGCGGGGATTTCGCGCCGCCTTGGCTCTCCTCGGGCACTCCCCTTCGGGGATGCTGTAGGTCTAGGCGGTTCCTCTCGGGTCTACCCAGTCTGCTCTTTGGCAGGGCTCCCCTACGTGGCGGCCTAGCCTGATTGGCTAATCACCCCGGGCTGGCATGTTGCCTGGCCTTGGGATGGGAGCCCTCTCAGCCTTGTGTAGCTCCCCGGGGTTACCGCGTCTATTCTCCAACGTGCTCTAGCTTCTGCATGCAGGGTCCCCCCCTTGGGGGTGCTCCTGCCCTTCCTGTGGCGGCCTGCCCGCTTTGGCATGGCCATGGGCGCATCCTGCCTTGCTATAGCTTGCAGCTTCGTCGGGGCCCCAGACCTTAGCCTTTATATGCAACTCCTGCCCCCAGCTACGCTGGGTGGCTTTCGCTGCTTCGGCTCCCTTTGGGAGCTGGGTAGCCTTGGTCCTGTCGCACCCTCCCATGGGCTGTTTCAGCTTCTGGTCGCCGCGCTTCCGTCGCGGCCTCTGTTGGCGGCTGACTATTGCTGCCCCGGTAGCCTCGCTCCTTCGGTTGCTAGTCCGGGCCCGTTCCGTGTGCACACCATCGGGGACTTGAAGGCCTCTGGTCTCTGCCGTTAGGAGGCGCGGCTGGGCCATTTTAGGAGGCCTATGGCTGTCCTGGCTCTTAGCTCTGGCTGTTAGGCTTACTGCTACCTAGCCTTGTCCGCTGTCTCCCTTGGGGAACTTGGGCTCAGGCTATGATGCAGCTTCGCTCCTCCCCTCCTGGGGATCAACTGGGCCTAGCGCCGCTTTCGAGTCGGGCCTAGTGACATTTGCCATCTGGCGTTATTCTCTGTTCCCCCTTGGGGTCTAGACCATGTATCCCGCTTGGGTGGTGATACTGGTTTTTGGGTCTTTATCCCCCGACTTCCTTGGGAGGTAGTGACTTTAGGCTTGGCGGTCCTTTGACTTCGCCTTGGCCTAGGCTGGGGCTTTCTAGCTAGCCGTTGCTACTCGACTAGAACCGTCATCTCCCTTCGGGGTAGCGGCCCTGCGTTTATTTCCTAGCAGCTTGGCTGGGACCCTGTTGTCTGACATAGCCTGGCCTAGCGGCTGATGACACGGCTAGGGGGCTGATGCCTCTAGGGCTGATGCCCTGCGGCTTGGTGTATTACCTTGGCACACTTGGGGTTTATGAGGAGGTGCCTATTGCACGGTATGGAGTGGCCCTCCAGGGGGCTTCACTGGGGCCGGCCTCAGGCCTTGTGGGTAGGGGCTTTATGGTCCTTCTCCCTTGGCTTTACACCCCGTACGGGGACCCTGATCATCGCGCCTTGGCTGTTCTCCCGTGCCCTCCGTCCTCACTTTTGTGCGGCGCGAGACCTCGGCCTACATTGCGCTGGTGCCCTCGGGGCCTAGGCCTAGCCTTCCGTCCGGGTTTTAGTCATTCAGTCTTGATGCTCATGTGGGGTTCCCTCATTGGGGCTTGGCTCCCACCCAGGTGGATGCCATCGCCCCTCTGGGCTCGTTTGTCCTGCGCGTGGGGTTTGGCTATGTTGTCTAACCTTTACCTGTGCTCCCAGGCCGTACTCCTCGCCCCATTGGGCTAGCCCTTGAGGTCTTTCGACTTTTGGTGGCTGGACACTGCCCACTGTTGGGTCGGTGTCTTGACCGTGGATCCCTTCTCCGTTTGTTCGGGAGTTAGGGGCTGCCTTTGACAGTTCTCGCACATTCCTTTGGCTCCAGGCTGACTATCCTGGTCCGCTGTCTCCTTTGGGGGACTTGGACTTGGACTTTGGTCAGCTCGACTGTGCATCTCGTTGGGGCTCGTCGTAGGGGCTTAGCGTCGGGCCTTGTTCCGGGCCTAGCGTTGGGGTTGGGGCTCGTCCGGGCCTTAAGCGTTGGGCCCTCGTCCGGGCCATGCGGTTTCCCCGGCTTCAGGCCCAGGGTGTGCTCCGTTCGTCGGGGTCTGTCTTAGGGGGTTCCCCCCTCCCTCCAGCGGTTTTCAGGCTCCCGTTGTTCGATCCCCCCTTCACTTGCAGGTTTTTCTTTGCCACGCCGTCTGTCCCAACTGTGCTGCCTAGATGGGAATCCCGCCGACGGGGTCATTCCCCTAGTTTGGTGGGTTTTCTCCCGAACTCGCTTTCACTGGTGGCTTTCTTCAGTTGTTTTCTTGGCAGTTGCCTTGGTCTTGTCTTCCCGCCGTGCCTTGCGGCTGGATCTTGTGCTTTTTTTGCCCCTAGTACCCTCGGGGTCCTGGGGGCAGGTTCGGTTGCTCGCTCCTTGTCTTTACGACCTTGGGAGCCCTTGACACTGGTGGTCTGCCCACTTCAGACTGGATTTTTATTCCCTCTATCCTAGTCGGTCAAGGTCTGTGACCTGAACTTTAAAGTTGGATGGGAGCTCTTCGCTCCCGGGTGGGAATTTCTCTGGGGCGTAAACCCACGCTGTGAGTCTTCTTTCCATGTCTGACGTCTCAAGTTTGGTTGACAAGTTGGTTGCTCCTTTTCTCGAGGCGTTGGTGATCCCTTTTTCGGTATCTCGCCTGTTCGGATAGCACCTCTCCGGTGGCTCTCTTCACTTTCTTCTCCTCGGGAGATTTGGTCGAAGCCGCTATGCTGTCCGCGGACCTCTTCACGGTGGCATCCTTTGCCGTAGCCGGAGTTCGGCTACGCTGCTACTTGTTTGCCTCCTCGATCCCGCTTTGTCGTTCGCCCAGAAGTTTCCTCATGTTTCTGATCATTCTGGTCCTTCGACGACGTTGGTCACCTGCTCTCTGCTTGCAGTCCCCACTGGTTAGGTCTCTGCTCGGGCTTCCCCGTTGAGACCATTTTTCTCTTTTTTAGGGGGTGCTACAATAGGTATTTGGGGCATTCCACTCTCTCAGAAGGGAAATGCAGTATTCAGTCAACATTGGAAAGGAACTCAGGCCTCAGTTATATGATTTTAAAACTAATGTTTTTTAACTAATTAAATATAATTGTAAGTTTAATTTTTACTTCCACGTTTCAGAATGTGCTGGAGCGAGAAAACGCCTTTGCTGCTATGATAGCGGCCTTGTGGGGTGCGCTCATCACCCATCCGGGTCATTTGTTCCTCAGGCACAGCATCCTCAGTCCGCTGGTGTTCCTAGAGACCTCACCAGTAGGTGGCATATTGCAAATAGATATGGGTGAGGAAATTAGAATTGAGAAGTGATAAAATCAATGTGACCTTCCAGTTGGCATTATATTTCTTGAATGAATAAGACTGACACTTAGATAGACCAAATTCACATGGTTTCGTGTACAATAGACGGCTCTATCTTATTCGAAAAATGATAACTAAGTTCGAAGAACTGCATTAACTATATTCTTTGGAAGAAATTGTCTAGAATTACTCATGGGCTGAAAAATTTGAAAAAATTTTGTCCCATGGTTTCAAAAAAATTGTAGTAAACCAGTAAATTAATGAAAATTTGGCTGAAATCAAGATGGCAGCTGCTGCAGCTATTGTTTTTCAGGTGACTCACAAAAAGTCATCAGCAGGAAGAAATAGTGGAAAGACAAGCCATTGACATGTTTTTATGAAAGATAATTGGATAAGATTAATTTAAGACTCCAAAATTGAAGAAAAAAATCGTCTTGGTTTCGAGATCCACAAAATCTAGGAAAAATGAGTCAAAAATCCAAAATGGTGGATATGCAATAAAAGATCAGCGCTTCGACCCTGTGAATTGTTTCTGATGTTGAATCTAAATTCTGCATTTCCAGTTATTGAAGTGCCCAGTCTAGAGTTTGGAGATTTGAAGTCCAGCGAGAATGTGGGGACATAGTGTATTTGTGCAGACGTAGCATGCACTGTAATTTTGAATATTATTTAATTTGGCATGTTTTCACTTCTAACCAGAGATTGAAGTTGAAGGGATTCAGTTACTGTATCAAACTTGTAAACATTGTGACATACTCCTTGAATATGATATATTTTTCTGTTATTATATTAATTAAATTCATGTTAAATTTAATCATATAAATATGAGTGAGAGAACTGGAAAAATGTACTATGAAACTTGCAATGTGTGTGTGCACAAGCGCATGATTATCTGATTAACCTAGTTCTAAATGGACTAGCTTGTAGAACTTCCTGAGTAAGAACATGTCAGAAGAGATGTTCGCAGTAGAGGACAATAGGAGCAAAGTGTGTCTTCTTCATTCTTAAGAACGGCATAGAGGTACTTTGTTTACCTATAGGAAGCCAAGATTGCACACCGTTTGTGAACAATAGACTTGTGTAATTGCTATGTCAAAACACTTCGAGCACAGGATGTGGATTTCCTTTAAACATGTTTCAGCGAACTGAAAAGATGGTGAAATGTTTGTCTTGTCTTTGCATGTTTTGTTGCATCATGGGAAATTTGCTAAGGACAAATTCTGTTGCAAGTCATTTTCCTTGCCAGTTGACAAGAGATTTCACCGAGTGTAGACCTCTCAAACAGAAGGTGGAGAACTTTCATAACATTTGATTTATATAATCTTATGTTATTTTATACAATTCTGGAAAGTCGCTAGAGTTGTCAGAGCTGCACAAAATTTGGTGCCTTTGGAAAAACAAAGGTTAACATTAACATTCCAGCAGGATTTCCTTCTGCACCAGTGACGTTCACCTTTAACGCACTGAGTACCTGTATGGACATTATAATACTAAGCAGTAGTTGTACTTCCAGTGTTTCTCCAAGTCTACGACTTTACAAATTAATCGGCCGGTCTAGCGAAAAAGGACTTTTGCAATAACGCGAAACTAGTTGAACTGTACTAGCAAGAATTGTGTCGCCAAGATTTATGTGGACCTGATTCTACAAGACCCTGGTGCGCACCCAACAAGAACATCGAACTATATATAATTTATGAGTGGGCTTTGTGTGTTTAATTGATTTTAATAGGTAAGAATAAAATAATTTTGTGCAACTTGTTAATTGTGTATATTGTTGATTGATCTTATTATTTATGTAATTTAAAACATGTTTTTGAATTTACGTCTTGGTCAAGTTAATCTTCTTACAAATAGTCATTGTGAATTTTGTTTTATGAACCACGGGAGGTTGCTTTTCTGACCTTGGGAACGTCCCGTAATAACATATAAGTTCATGTAATAGAGGTCTAGTAGAAGTCGGTAATTTTCTAGTGCTGTCATCAGAAAATTGTCGGAATCATTTCGCTTCATTTAGGTGGCAGCTGGCCAAACACACATCCCTATCAGCACTTAGATTGTAATATTCCCCGTAACAGCTCCAGATTTCGTTTGGGTGGAAAAGGTGATTGAGATTAAGTATCTTGCCCAGGCACACAAACATGTTAACCGAAGTGGGATTTTAACTCACAATTTACAATGGCTTCAGAATCACATTCCTGCATGTATCCGTTCTGTCACACATGCTCTCATGAAAGATGGATTTTCATTTTTGTCTCATTGTATATTTTATTCCAAGTTTGCAATTGACAGTTCGTTTAATTGATTTACTCTACTCAGGACATTTCTTCTGTGACAGAAATGTTTGATTTTTTTAATAGAAAAAATTGCCTTCCCTTCCAAATAATTCTTTACTTTTCTTTCACATGCATTTTTGGTATCATTCTACTAACATCTCCAGGGAGTGCTCCCAACTCCTCAGCGGCTTCATCCTCTGCATCATCTTCAACATCATCATCAAACACGCAATCGGCCTCATTCACGTTTGGTCCTTTCACCGGCATGAGGAGTGCAGTCACCGGGGTAACCTCTCCCATGTCTGAAGAGGTTATGGTAAACATCATGGGCCAGATGTCCCGTCAGTTTGGACTGGCCAATCCTGGGGGTCAGGTGATCAATCAGAGTTTGTCTGATTTCTTCAGGAGCCTTGGATACACGCCAGACCCTTCAGAAGGTATGTCTGCTTTATGTGAACACTAAAAAGAGGGAGTACTGCATTGCAAATTGTCATTAAATTCCCTTTAAACTTCTTGTGAGTGAATTTATGGGATATGTATGCATTGTGTAAACACAAAAATGTGTATTTCGTTAAACGCTGTTCAATTATCATTGGTCGAAAAAAATAATACATGTTTAAGTATAGGACATAATGCTTTATTTACCAAGTTTTGTGTAATTTCCTAGACTTTGATGAGCCATGTTTTTGGAACCGAGGGTTGGATTTAAGTCAAATAAAAGTATCACATATGGTAATTACAATATCTCACTTTTTGCAGTGGGAAAAAATTCCATTGGCAATGGGAAATCATTACAAAATTTAAAACCACCCAAGGACCACATTGTATTAAAAATGGATATGCCAAAAATATCTAAAAAAATATACCACTAATACCACACTTACTGAGAACCAGTGTAACCATGTAGCTAGGTGTACACAATCCATCTATTCAACATAACATTATGGCTGGTCTTCTGAAAGGGAGACTAACTTTAAACCTGGGTTTAAACCAGAGTTAGTCCTACATGAGTGGACCTTTTTTCCTTTCAAAATACTGTGAAAGTTAAATATAATAGGTTAGAAATTCCTCATGGATGGGGTGTTCTGGCCCATTCATGAGGAATTTTCTCTTCCATTACAGCACATTTATAGAATATGTTGGTGGGAAAAAGGTCCACCCATGTAGGACTAACCCTAGTTTAAAACCAGATCTAAAGTTAGACTTCCTTTCAGAGTACCAACACACTGAATCTTAGCTTGTGAGTGTACCTCCAATGCATGGGTAGTCTGTCTACTTGGTAGTAGCTATCCAGCTACTTAAGGTAAGAATCTGGTGGGGTAGATTGTTTACACCTAGCTGCTCTAGTGTTATTTCTCTGATTGGTATTTCTTAAGATCAGTGTACCATTTGTGATTTCACGACATTTGCCAAATTGTAAAAAATCGCTATTGAGGAAATGTCTTTCTTTAATTGTTTTAAATGTGTCAATCTCATTGCAGCAATGATGTTTTTCTTGTTTAAAGGTTTCTTGAATGATTTGGTGAACGTGATATGTCAAAATCTAAGTATGCCTGACTTGGCAGCCATCTTCTTTGGTAACACCGCCCCCTTACAGACCATGCGGCCCAACATGCAGCGGTTTGTGAACGAGCGCATCATGAGGGGAGAAGCCATGACACCTGGTAATATTGAGGTAAGGATTGCCCTCCTGCAGGGTGTTTAACTCTATACCTGGGAAACTGGGCTAGAAGTAGTCCAGATTCGCTTCAGTGGTGTCATTGTATTAGCGTAGTGAAGCTGAACCATTGCTAAAGCTAGCGAGACATAGGCAATTCTGGCTGCAACCTGCCCTTGATTTCGAGACATAATGTCTCACCTCTAGGCTGTTTTTCAATGAAACTGTAACCCGATATCGGCCGGTATGCCCACAAGTGTGTTGGCTGCATGTCACATGAGGCCAATCTTTACAGCTAAAATCTTTTGTGTGCGAGGCCCAGGAAATTGTGTGGCACAGGCCTGTGAGAGTTCAACCTTTTAGCTGATTTCAGCTTTTTTTGCTTTCAAAAGTAAATTTTTTTTAGCTTTTTCTTTCATTTTTGTTGTTGCCTGTTTTGACCTGCCCAGTTTTATGCTATATTTCAGCCTTTTCAGCTACTTTTTCAAAAAAAACCCACTCACAGGCCTGCTAGCACAGGTCCAGGTAAGGGGTTAATAAGGATGAGGCCTTTCTCTAGATTCCAGAAAAATTAACACTTTTGGAATAAAAAAATTAAATTAAGAGATACATTATACTATTTATAAGCTAATATAAAAAAGTACACATTTTTTTAATCCTCTTGCATAATTGCTGCTTATCCCTTAATGTCACAAATCAAATTTTGACAGTGTAAACAGGTATAACTTATGATTCAGGAACTGTATTTGAGAACCAACTTGCTGACAAGAAATGAGGGAATTATACCTCCCTTGTCCAGTTCATCCGTATTTTCATTTCAAATTTTAAAATACTGTTCTTTCTGTTTCAGGTTGCTGTAGATAGACTCATAGAAGAAACTCGTCCAGTGGTAGCTTCGCTCTTGGTAAGTAAGGTGAAAAATTTGTCAAATCAAAGATTTGGTTAAAATTTCTTCATGCAAATAACATGAAAGTTACTTCTTAAAGGATGGTGATTTTTTTAATGTTTTCTACTTCACACGGAACCATATCAACAAAACCCATTGATTTCGAAATATGAGAGCTAAATAGCTTCTAAAGTTCGGATATTAGAAGCAAAAATGTGTATCAGAATGGCCCATAGAATAGTTAACATGATTATGGTGTGGTCAACCACATTTGAGGCCTTTTTCCTTCATACCATCTAAATTACTCAGTGGTTTGATTATTATTAGAAGCAAAAATGTACATCACAATTAGAGAATAAAGGTATTGTTTTTAGCCTCTGCCGTGTATCTATCGTGTCATATCACATGGGCGACAGCATTATTTTAAGTAGAACAACGAGGCGCACCCGATTTGTTTTCCGCTAAAATAGTGCTGTCGCCCTTGTGATATGACATGATAGATAAACGGCGGAGGCTAAAAACAATACCTTTATTCTTATTCTTTAACACAATTCAAAATAAGAAGCTATATTATAATTATTAGTAACATTACTAAAATTATGATAGATTTTACCGAACAAACTACCCCGGCTTTATAAATCAATCAGTCTGTTCTTAATATGCGCTTTCGATTGGCCCGAGCAGTGCGTATGCATAGCGCGTTGACGCGTACGCGCTGTACCGTGTGATGTCGTCTCATATCACACGGCTAAGACCCAACGAAATTGCGTAAACAATCTTAAGTGTTTGAGAATGGCACATAGAACAGTGTGTGTGGTCATGGTGTGGTCGGCCACATTTGGGGACTTTTTTCCTTCATACCATCTAAATTGCTCCAGTGGTTTGAATATTATTAATAACCTGCGTAATAGCGCGATCCAATCCAATGGTATTATTCCTAAAATACGCGCGCGACGTCGCGGGTCATTGTGAGAGCACAATGACTTCTCACAATGACTCCTGCGTGTGACGTAGCGAGTAAATGAAATTGATTGGGCCCCGAAGATGGATAGAAAAAAAAAAAAAAAAAAAAATAGATTTTACCGAACAAACTACCCCGGCTTTATAAATCAATCAGTCTGTTCTTAATATGCGCTTTCGATTGGCCCGAGCAGTGCGTATGCATAGCGCGTTGACGCGTACGCGCTGTACCGTGTGATATCGTCTCATATCACACGGCTAAGACCCGACGAAATTGCGTAAACAATCTTAAGTGTTTGAGAATGGCACATAGAACAGTGTGTGTGGTCATGGTGTGGTCGGCCACATTTGGGGACTTTTTTCCTTCATACCATCTAAATTGCTCCAGTGGTTTGAATATTATTAGAAGCAAAAATGTATATCACAATGGTCCATAGAACAGTGTGTGTTTGTGTATGTTCATCAATATTTGGGAACCTTTTTGTTTAAGTTATCAAAGGGAAACATTTCTCAGGCCTTAGTTTTACTGGGATTACAACAATTTAACTTTCTTGTGATAACAAAATTAATTAGTTGAAGTCGAGAGGGAGATGAGGTGGTCAATTTGGTATCCACTTTTGGTTAAAATCTATTCATAGTACCACTATACTCTGTCATAATTCCTTTTCTCTGCGTCAAGACTACGCCCGCATTCCCGCCAGACAGAACCATGACAGTATGCAAAGGAAATACATAGATGCCTATTTCAGAAAAGTAATTGTGATGGCGACTAGAGCAGCAGAATCTTCAAATGTTTTTTTTTTCTTCTAATTTTGCAGCAATCAGCTGAGACTGTTAATAATGTTGACCCACTGGCATCCAACATGGCCTTTCTGAGGGAGCTACTTATGAATTTCATCTCACTCTTCGTAGGACCATCTGGTTAGTATAAGCATGTGTGTGTTAGCTGTAATTGTAAAGTCACTGGTGACCTCTCTGACCTACAGGCAAAGGGTCAAATTTCTGATTGGATAATTAATGTCATATATTCATAACTACTAAATATTTAAATTCTTGTCCTCTTTGGCCTTAACAACAAGTTGCTGATTGGCTAAAAAAATGGAACCAATCAGGAGTTAGAAGTCATAGGGTGAAATGAAGTCATTGGTGATCTACTAACAAGAGTCTCAAAATCATACAGGTACAGTGGTTATGCTAATTGTCCCCGCTGAACGAGTTCGGAACGGGGGCTATGAAATGAGAAGCATTCGTCCGTCCGTCCGTCCATCCATCCGTGATAAAAATGTCAACCCACTTTGTATACAATTATGAGTATATTGAAGATGAATATTCATGATGTTTTGTTACAGATGGAAACCGTCCTCATGCCGCTGTACAAAACGACTCGCAAGAGTTTCAAATTCGTACAGGTATGGTAGGTATGTTAGTTAATATATGTAAAATGAATATTCATATACATTTTTGATATTTTGCAGATGTGGGGAATGGTGAATGCAGCCAACAATATTATTGATTGTGTACCTATATTTTTGATAAACTAAACCTTAGAAAATCAGTCAAGTAGTTAAATAACAATTACATTCTGGGAAACTTGAAGTTGTACAAAGTGAGGTAAGCTCCCCATATGATCTAACACCTTTCTTACATTATCACTGATTGACTCATTACATGATATAACATGGTATACTCCTCCGAGTACCCTAAAAAATACACTTATATATCTGCGCATTTTAAGCATTTCTTACCACTGACATGGCACAATTGATATGGTACTCCAAAAATGATCACATTTAAATTTTAAGTCAAACAGAATGTAAGTGTTTTCTTGCAAATCATGATGTTCTTAATGTATGTTTGATGTTATTTGACACATTAGCAATAGCATTTCCCCCTTTCTTTATCAATAGATCGTACACGGTTTGGTGAGCAACTACTGAGGCTGGTACGCAATGGCATGCATGAATGGGTGTGCCTAATGATACACATGTTTGGAGGAAGGGAGGGATTCCATGCATACATGGAAAATCTATTGGTAAGTGCATATGCTGTACAAGGGGGTCTCTTAGTAGTAAAGTATGCCCACTGACAAAAAATATGCTTTGTTTATAGTATATAGTATCAATGAACAATAAGAAGTGGGCTATGATGTAGGCTACGTTTTTGTGTAAAAAGTGAAGAATTGTATATCATTTCGTCGCCCGCATCACATACTGTCGTATTTCACATTTTTGAGGGTTTTGCAAAATTTCGCCTTATTACTTAGTTCATCGAGTTCTTGCCATCCCCAAAGTTTCAAAATGTGAGAATGCCTAATTAAATAGTTATTAATTATATATTTTTTTCATTTCCCTCAAAATCACCATATCCGTATTTCACATACTGTCGTATTTTAAAATCACCATTCGTTTACACGTGTTTTATATAGTGTTGTATTTTACCGATACCCAAATAAACGATTTCACATACAGACCTATTTTGACGTATTTCCATCGATCTTTCGTAAACAAGCTTTTCACATAGTGATCTATTTTACGTACATTGAAAAACAACGGTGTAATATGTGTCATATTTTGCAATATATGTTATTTGTGATTTCACATACAGACTTATAACTTTGTAGCCTAATTAGGATTATATAATTGTAGTTTTAAATTAGATTTATGGTTTATATTGGACTTTATTATGTTTTCTTCTAAAAAGTAAAGTCTAGATGTTTCTGTTATGCTTCGTTTTACCGTATAGACATTAAATGTCGCGATAGATTTTGAATTGCGATTTTCTCGGAAAACATGTTTTGTAAAATACAACAGTATGTGATGTGGGCGACGATTTGATAATGTTGAGATGATATTGAAATGTCTCAAATGTGCCATTTTATATAATTTAAATACTCCAACATGGTTCTTGTGTGGTGTTTGCAGGAAACATTACTGAGTCTTGGAGATCACCAAGAAATGGCCAATTTAGCAGTGTCAATGTCAATATCAAACCTGGAAACCATAGCCAACACAATGCAAGTTACTGAAGACCAAATAATGCAGTATGTAGTGAAGAGGGAAACACCTCAGCAGTCAGGTAAGATATGATAATAATAATGTCCATTTATTAACGCGCACGTATCCGCCCTACAGGACGCTCATGGCGCGATTGCAAATTATTGCGCTGCCATCAGGAAATCGTCACAATCATTTCGCTTTGTCCAGGTGGCAGCTGGCTAAGCGCACAACCCTATCAGCATTAAGATTGTAATATCACCCATAACAGGCTCCCAATTGTCGCTTTGGTCGACGAGGCAGTTGAGACTAAGTATCTTGCCCAAGGACACAAACATGTTGGCCACTGCGGGGCTCAAACTCACAAATTTAAAGACACTCTCAGCGATTTTGTACAAAAGAGTCAAAATATTTGAAAATTACAGGAATAGCTTAAAGGTGAAGGATAAGCCTGTAGAGTTTTCATAAATTACTTTTTCCAACTGAAGAATTGACAGAAAAGGAAGAAAACGGCAGTGTTCAAAGATATGAATCTCCATTCAATTACGTGTTGTAGAAAGTGTCCGAACGGACACTAACTAAAATATCCGATTTTATCCTTATTAGGTTGCTTCTGGTCCTATCATTTGTAGGGTATGTTAGGATACCTATGCTTGTTACAGACATGCAAAAATTTGATTTTTGATGATTTTTTCGATTTTCTGATTTAGCAAATCACTGATAGTGCCTTTAACAGTCTAAAGGTACAATAGGCTGTTTCCATTGGGAATCATTATTCCATGTGTGGAAGACTTAATAAAAGTCTTGTGCAGAGGGAGTGTGGATTTCACATGAAATAGCCCAGTGGAACTTCATTTGAAATGCTTGCCATCCTTTGTGGAAGATTCAAGAATAATTTGCGAGGTCATCTGGATTTCAAATGGAATAGCCCAATGTGATTACACTAAAAAAGCGACCAATCAAAGCTTGTGTCAATATCATACCTAAAACCTTATTGTACATGAAGTCATGACTGAATAAACCTCAACCTCATCAATTAATTGCAGTAAAGTATATTCTGTATAATTTGTGCATGTGAGAAAAAATGTTTCACCCCTTTGACCATGCATGTTTGACATTATCTTGGAAATGCAGATAACCTACAAACAGATTCAGCAGGAGATGAACCTCGGCCTTCGTCGTCGACTGAAACAAGCACAAATGGTCCGGCAAGCGAAAGACAACCCGCCGATAGTAGCGAAACGGTGAGTTGATAGTAGCAAGTTTAATTGGTTTACCAGTTGATTGATGGAAGAGAGAAGCTTGGATTACATTGTTGAATAATTCTGAAAATTGTTACTACAATTACGCAAGAGTTTGAC
>JAMKCH010017567.1:0-27665 GCA_023653785.1 Ophioderma brevispina | reverse complement strand
TTGGTAGACAGAGTGGCGTAAATTTATTTTGACATGGGGGGGGGGGTGGTGAGGTTGATGAAAAGTTATGTGAAGAATCCTAACGTATGTAATTAGAACAAATGCGCGCAAAAAATTTACCATTTTAAACTATTATGGTAAAATATGAGGTTATTTTTGGCAAAAACATGTCAGGTGAACGGCCAAAACATGGGGGGGGGGGTGATCGTATGACATCCCTTCATCAAACGCCTTGTTGGTCGACCGCCATATTCCGTGACCGTACGTACTAACAAGCAGTTTAGGGAAAGGAGTTGACCAAGGATACAGTAAAAAAAGGATCCGGATGAATCAACTGTAAAAAAAAATGGATTCGTGGGGGATTTAAATAGGACAAAGTTCGTGAATACTGCGATTTGATTTGTTGTTACCAATGGGAAGAATACGACGGTAGTTCTGAAACATTAATAATCATAAAAATTGAATGTGGGTAGTGGTACAACAAGTATTGAGAAGTCGTATGTCATTTTACACCGATGGTCATAGAAAGCACCCCATTTGCACATTTGTTCTAATCACAGAAAAGGTGGCCAACGGTGTAATTCTATGACGGAATAGTCACGAACACGAAAAAAAAAAAACCCGCGAAATTCTAGTTAAAGTTGGTATTAGTGAAATAGATTCAAAATTCGGACAGTTTTCATCTCCAAGTTTTATCGTTTGAAGGAAACTTTCATTCCAGCCCTTCTTTGTACAAGTTTCTCCCTGTCTCGGTTTTAAAGGTCCCAGGAAATGAGATGATAAACCTAGTCTAACAATCTGTGTGGGAATTCCATTGCAATAAACAGGGCCCAGAAAAAGAGAAGAAGAAAAAAGAATACACTACCAGTGGCATAATTTGTGAACTATTGAGTATCAGTGAGTGTCATGAATAGATTCTACCAGTCACCTAGAATTTTCTTTTATCCTCGGATAAATCTATGGTACACAATGATGTCATCACCAACCCAAATATTGAATGCTTTCTGGTCCCTCCGTGTAGACTGGACCACAAACCACATCAATTTGATGTGCATTCCTGGGACCTTTAAGGAGCCGTAAAATTTCTTTTTGACAGGGGGGGGGGGGGGGGTGAGGTTGAGAAAATTATGTATGAAATCCTTAAATGTATTGTATTAGAACAAAATGCGCGCAAAAATTACCATTTTAAACTATTATGGTAAAAATATGATCAAAATAGGTTATTTTGGGTCAAAAAACATGAACGGCCCAACAAAATGGGGGGGGGGGGTGATCGTATGACCATCCCCTTTCATCAACGCTATGTGTTGGTCGACGCCCATATATTCGCTTGACGTACGTAATACAAGAGTTTCTGGGAAGGAAATGAGTTGACCCAGGGATAAAGTTAACAAAGGATCCGAGGCTGAATCAACTTGTAAAAAAAAATGGATGTTTTTTATTTTATTATCTTGGTTTATCAAATTCGTTAAAATTACTTCGATTTATTTGTGTTTCCAAAGAATACGACCGGTCGATTCTGAAAACATATAATCATAAAACTGAAATGTGGGTAAGTGGACAAAAAAGTATTGGAATGTGATGTCATCAACGAGGTCATAAAAGCACCCATTTGCACATTTGTCTCTAATCATAAAAAGGTGGGCAAAGGTTGTGAATCTCTGAATATAACGAACACGAATAAAAAAAACCCGCGAAATTCTAGTTAAGTTGGTCTGAAATAGATTCAAAATTCGGACAGTTTTCATCGCCACGTTATCGTTGAAGGAACTTTCTCAGCCCTATTGGTACCGTTTTCCCTGTCTCGGTTTTTTTTAAAGGTCCCAGGAAATGAGATGATTAAACTACTCTAAATCTTTGTGGGACCTTCCATTGCAATAAACAGGGCCAGAGGAACAAAGAACTACAACTACCAGTGAAATCATTTGTGAAAATATTGTTCTCAGTCAGTGCCATGAGTAGATTCATACCAGTCACTAGAATTTTCTTTTATTCTATGTAAAAATCATGGTACCAAATTTGATGTATCACCAACCCAAATATTGAATGCCTTTCTGGTCCCTCCTTGAGACTTGACACCAAAACCACATACAATTTTATTTGAATTATCTGAGACTTTACAGGGGCCGCAAAGTCTCTCCTCGGGCTATGGCCAATGTGATGAATATAAAATTGTCCGAGAAAGAAAAGTAGGGAGATCATTTACGTCGATTATTTTTTCCAAACAAGGAGGAGGAAAAACGTTGATTTGATGATTTTTCATACCTGAGAAAATCGCAGACAAGAATTTTTGTTTTTTGTTTTCATTTTTAAAACCTCCATCTCTGCCAAGAAATATGTAAGTATAAATTTTAAAAGGTGGCTCAAATGGCGAAATATCTTGCCGTTTTATGAATTCTTGTTATTAAAATGGTGTCATTGCATATTATATCGATTCATTGCATCATTAATATTAGGAAGCATGACACAAACTTCCATCCATGCGATAACACATTATGAAGTCTTAAGGGGTGGAATTCATAACAATGCGGTTTGAAAACCACTTTAGATTGATTAGCAATATGGCACATTTTTTGTATAGAGCGCCCCCAATTTCAAAAATGGATATTTTTGGCCAGTACCGTTGGTGATTGTCTAGGAAACACTATCTGAGAGCGAGAATGCTAAAAATGCCTCGTATTATCATAAAAATAAGCGATTGGTAATTAGAACGTGGATTCCAGAGTGTACTTAACGGCAGAACTGGACATGCTAAGTTTTGTTTGCCATGATGAATAGTGCACACCTCATTAGAAAATGACCTCTAACTTGGACTTGCCTGACAAATTAAAACAACTCATGGACTGACGTAGACACGTACATGGCGCTATTTCTCTTGCAATTTCATATTGGAAGGCCGTTTTCAGCAGGCCGTTGAATTATTATCGGAGATCTCGATATTAATTCTGCTATTATAAAATCCTTCGTTTGTGACCCATAGACATTTTCGAGCCCTTAACCATTCACAGGTAAGTTTACTAGCCAGTTGCCAATGAACCGTGTAAAAATTCTTAACTAAAATTGGGGAGCGTTTTCAAAAAAAGTGCTGCATTATTGCTTAATTACACCCTCTGATTCTGCCATGCTGTATGGTAACACTACATCGTCTTATTTACGACGGTCAAGAGAAAACATAACCGTACATGGCCAAAATAGTTGGTGCCAATGAAACCAATAAGTAGACTAAATCACAGTCCCTTTTCATCATTGAGTCTAATTATTTGAGTACTAGTGCATTCACGTGTTGAACTTTGACCTCAAGCATTGTTTATGTGGTCCGGTCAACAGTCCGTTTTGGCCAAATTTGGGTGTGGTTGAATATCCTAGGGCAGTATAGCAATTGGCCCAGTTTGACCTTTGACCTGCCGAGGTCACTTCGAAACTCCCGATAACAAGCCTCCCTGAGGAGACTGTCGTTCCCCGCCCAGTGCCGAATTATCAGCTCCATACATCAACGCACAACGAATCGCATTGAGTCGACAGGAAAGCCAGACAACGACATGGTCTGATTTTCTTTTGTTAAAATTAGACACACAAGGGACCAAATTAGAAACACAAGCCATTGACGGAAAGAAGAAAACATAAGAAATAGAGTCACACACGTTATACCTCAGTTAGCAAACAGAAATCATTTTAGGAATATAGGCCGTCACACGTACGCGTCGGCTTTCACAATATAACCTGGCTTTCTTGCCCAATTGGATGACGTCACATACCTTGACCTCCCCGAATTGTTCATGTTCGGGGGGTTCACCGGCCCTTTGAACAAATTTGGTGATCATAGGGAATTTCTACCAAAATTGACCTCTAGAGACCTGTGACCGTGGGTTCACTCTTGTGAAACCCTGATACAAACCCTCACACTGTCCTACACTTACCTTCATGCCAATATCAGCTAATGACATGCATAGCGAAAGACGACAGACACGCATATGGTTTAGTCAGATCCAGTAGTATAAATAGAATAATGTAAAAACTAATTCGATACTTATTTGAGACAATGCGAAAAATGCTGCAGTTTTCTTTATAACGGTAAGGAGCGCGAAGTTTATCCCAATTTCACCTTCTCCTTTATCTAAAAATGCTTGAAATCTCTTCTCCATTTGACTCTTGAAAACTAGGATCCACTTCTCAGATACTTGTCAGAGATGTAAAGACTATTACACCATCTGCAATGGGAAGAAAGAAAAAAGGAGAAACAGTTACAAAAAAAATCTCGATTATAATGATAGCTTGGCCCGTAATGTATATTTTGGTATATTTTTTTGGGGGGGCAAGAGAAATCAACTCTTCCACCACTAAACAGCTGTGTGTTTCTTATGAAAATATCTAAAAATAAGGGATTTAAGGGAATGAAATTTACATTTTGAATCCAATTAGTTACTGAGCAAAATGAAACCTACCTTTCTTCATACGGGCCTCATCACTGGGTAAACAATCAAGGTGATGTTGTGAACTTTGAGCACAGGCCACTAGGACATGATTGCATCTATGATCTGTAGAAATTAATATTTTTAAAAATGACACGAGATTTCTCAGGATAGGATATCATTATTTCCCTAAATGGGTGCTAAATTGATTGCCCCCCAGGAGCCCCCCCCCCCCAGGCAGCTTGCAGAAACGAACACCTACGAGACGTTTCAGTGATTTTATACTTTATATCCTAAAGTCCCAATTGCATTTATAAATCCACTTTGAAAAAAATCACGGAGCGGACCCCTGCCGTGGATTAGGGGGGACTATAACGTACCTCACTTTTTTGCGTGTGATCGCGATTTTCCTCTATGGACGGTAGGGATATAGGCAACAAAAAGTTTAGGAAAAGGAATCCAGCTTTCTGGTCCGTCCTTGTAGAACTGACACAACCACATCAATTTTTATATTTGCATTTCCTGGGACCCTAAAGGGAGCCGCAAAGTCTTCCTCTCCTCGGCTATGGCCAACTGTTGAATATAAATGGTCCGAGAAAGCAAAGTCGGGAGCTCCATTTACGTTCGATTGATTCATTTTCAAAAAGTTGTAAAGGCTGTTGAATTTGATGATTTTTCATACCCTGAGACAAATCCGCAGAAAGAATTTTTTTTTTGTTTTTCATTTAAAGCCAAGAATCTGTAAGTAATAATTTAAAAGGTGGCCTCAAATGGCGAAATATCTTGCCGTTTTATGAATTCCTTTTATATTAAAAGGGGTCAATTGCAATTATATAGTTCATTGCATCATTAATATTTAGGAAATGACACCAACATTCCCATCCATTGTAACACACTATAAAGGTCTTAAGGGGGAATTCCATAACAATTGCGGTTGTGAACCACTTTAGATTTGCTTAAAGCACATATGGCACATTTTTTGAAGAGCGGCCCCAATTTTCAAAAATTGATATTTTGGCAAATTACGTTGTGATTTCTAGGAAACTTACCCTGCGAACGAGAATGCTAAAAATTCGTATTTAATCATAAATAAGCGATTTTGGTACTTAGAATTGGATCCCAGATTGGTACTTAACGGCAGAACTGGACATGCTAAGTTTATTATGTTTGTCCATGATGAAATAGTGCCACCTCATAGAAAATGACCTCTAACATAACTTGCCTGAACAAATAAACAACTAATGGATGAAACGTATTAACCGTACATGGCGGCTATTTCCCGGCAATTTCAATATTGGAAGCCGTTTCCAGCAGCCAGTTGAAATTATTTCGAGATCTCCGATCATTAATTATTCTAATTATAAATCCTTCGTTTGTGACCCATAGACATTTTTCCAGCTAACCATTCACAGGTAAGTTTACTAGCCATTTGCAACAACCGTTAAAATCTTCATTAAAAAAAATTGGAGCGTTTTTTTCAAAAAAATGTGCCTATTATTGCTTTAATTAATGTAACCTTTCCCCCTCCTCATTCTGCCACGCTTGTAGTTAACACTTACATCGTCTTATTTTACGACGGTCACATAGTAAAACATAACCGATACCTGGCAAATTATGTTGGTGTGCCATGAACGCCTAAGTAACTAAATCACAGTCCCTTTTCATCTGCGTATAATAATTTGCGTAACTAGTGCAGTTCACACCCGTGTGACCTTGACCTCAGCATTGTTCTGTGGTCCGGTCAAACAGTCGTTTTGGGCCAAATTTGGTTGACTAGCTAGGGCATGTCTCAGCAATTGGCTTCCAGTTGACCTTTGACCTGCGAGTCCAACTTCGAAACTCGATACAGCCTCCCTGAGAGACTGTCGTTCCCCCCCACGTGCCGAATATTAGCTCCATATCATCAACGACCACAATCGTCATAGTCGGACAGACAGACCGCCAAACTTGTCTGGACCTTTTTCTTTGTTAAATTAGACAACACAAGTACCAAACCAAAATTAGACACACATGAGCCATGACGGAATAAAGAAACATATACGAAATAGAGTCACACAAGTATACCCAGTTAGCAAACAGAACTCATTTTTAGTAATACTAGCGGTCACACGTACGCGTACGGCTTTCACAATTACCTGGCTTTCTTGCCCAACTGGATTACTCTACATCACCTTTGACCTCCCGATTTGTTTCTATGTTCGGGTCACTCGGCCTTTGAACAATTGGGTGATATAGGCGAATTTTATACCAAATTGACCTCTAAATTGAACCTTTGACCTTTTGTGTCACTCTGAAAAACCCTGATAACAAACCTCACACTGTCCTCACCTAACCTTCATGCCAAATATCAGCAAATGAAAATCGACATAGCCGAAAGACAAGACCAGACAGATCTGTTCAGATTCATCCAGTGTTAAATAGAATAAGTAAAACTAATTCGATACTTATTTTACGACAATGCGAAAAATGCTGCAGTTTTCTTTATAACGGTAAGGAGCGCGAAGTTTATCCCATTTCCATCTCCTTTACTAAAAAGCTTGAAATCTCTTCGCCATTGACATCTTGAAAACTAGGATCACTTCTCAGATACTTGTCAGAGATGTTAAAGACTATTACACCATCTGCAATGGGAAGAAAACAGTACAAAACTCGATTATAATTGCTAGCTTGGCCGTAATGTATATTTTGGTATATTTTTTTGGGGGGGGGCAAGCAGAAATCAACTCTTACCCACTAAACAGCTGTTTGTTTTCAATTATGAAAATATATAAAAACAAGGGATTTCAGGTAATGAAATTTTAATTTTGATCCAATTAGTTAACTGAGCAAAATGAAACCTACCTTTCTTCATAAGCCTCATCAACTCGGGTAAACAATCGAGGGTGATGTGACCTTTGAGCACAGCGCCACCTAGACATATTGCATCATATGAATCTGTAGAAAGTTAATATTTTTAAAAATGACACGAGATTTCTCAGGATAGGATATCATTATTTTCCCTAAATGTGTGCTAAATTGATTGCAGAACGAACACCTACCGAGAACGTTTCAGTGATTTATAATTTATATCCCTAAAGTCCCTTAATTGCATTTATAAATGCACTTTTGAAAAAAATCACGGAGCGGACCCCTGCCTTGGATTAGGGGGAAATAATAACGCTACCTCACTTTTTTGCGGTGATCGTCAGATTTTCCTCTATGGACGGTAGGGATATAGGGCAAAAAGTAGAAAAAAATCCCAAGATTTAATAGTCAGTCGGCACGTCACCCAAGTACACTTATTCACTGTGAAATGTTTTGGACAAGGTCATTTGGCATGTCAGAGCTTGCACCAATACAATAGGCAAACTATTGTCGGCATTCACTGTACACGTCTGCAGTTCAAATCTATGAAAATTAGGCTCATTTTATATCATATAAGAATTCCGTGATACCAGTAAATATAAGGTTATACTTTTCCTGAAATCTTCGCTTTCTTAAACAGTAATACGTACACCGATTTTTGTAATAGACATATAAATTAATGATTTAATGATTAACGCTTTTTTAAACTTAAATTTCATCACTTTCAATACATTGTTTAAACCCTAAATCACCCTTTCAAATCATATTAGACCAACTTTCAGGCCCCAAAATAAGCCTGCTGCCAGCACATATGTGCAGCGGAGATTGAAAAATATGCAACTGAAATCATTCCAATGTGCAGATGAAAATGTCACATACCAAAAGAACAAAAAGAAATCATTAAAAAAAACCTGATGTCCGGCCTCACAGCTGTTTGACCCCAATCATATTCTCTATTTTATTTTTAGATCAATTTCAAGCAATGGCGACAGTTTTAGCAACTGATATAAGTAGGGACGTGCAAGAGCTATTATCCCTGCAAAATCAGAAAACTATCTGCCCTCTATATGCGCAATTGATATTCTGCAACCATAATATATACATTAGTTTATATTGAATTCAGTTATTTTAGACCTCAAATCAGGACATTTTCAAGACCATCTTCCATCACTTATTGAGGTTACAACGATTTTATTACTTTCTCGTGTACAAGAAAAAAATGCGTGACCTCCCGTCTAACTACTAAGTCTTGAATTTGCCTGCTGTCATATAGATTTCAAAATAAGTGAGACCTCAATAAAAGTTTTAGGCCTGTTCATTCACCGTGAGATGTAAGATGAATTATTTTAATGGCCGCAGTAAAAAAAAGTTTATGGTACTCATACAATGTATAGTAATGTAGCTAGTAAATAAATGTTGACCTAAAATACAAAATTTCATATCTAAGATAGCTTGGTTGTTTCAATTGAAGTATCAGGATAAAAACACCAGCAGTTATTTCATTAAATGTTGTTATTAATTTTGAACATAACTTACCTTTGACACTGCAAACTATCATTCCTTATCACAGCATAGGAGAAATAATGTATTCTTATATCAATGCACACATAACACAACTAAGTTTTATTTGGCCATGCAAAATGGGCCAACCTTGTATTTAAAGATTAGCGCAAAGCGGATTATGTGTTCCTTGACATCCCGGCCAACCATGGCATAAGTCTTTTTATCATTAACAAACCATTGTTAATTCAACAGTTTCTAGAAAGGCAATTCTGTGCAATAACTTTGTAGCATGGTTACAATATGTGTTCTAATGGCAACAAAGGCCTAGTCTCCGCATGGCCGGGGACTGAACCCTCATATCAATATCAATATCACCCATTTGGAAATATGCAAGAACTCTCACATAATTTGGAATCTACTATAATCGGCCCTACACGGCGCTTTCACCTGAGGTCAATAGGTTAACTTGGCCAGACATGTCCTCCAGAAGAACCCAAGCGTGCAGAGAATACAAATGAATCACCTGCAGAAATATCTGCAATGTTCAGATGAACCAGGTGCAGCGTTGTATTCTTCGAATACTTGGATGATCTGAAGGGCAAACAAAAGTCCATTCGACATAATTTACCTTCCATGGGAGGGCCCTATAGGGAAGCATGCTTGTATTTTCTTTAGGTCAAAACAGAAAACAAACAGTCTTTTTATTATGTAAATTCATCTTATTCACTTCAGGTGGATAAGGTCTTTTTAAACACCTTAGTGGATAAGAGGGGGGGGGGACCAGGAGCCCTACATCCAGAAAACGCGCTTCCCATAGGGATAATTCAGGGAAACTCATCACATCTTAAGACTACTGTAAGACATTAATTATAGTGGAAGAAAAGTTGAAACATTTTGATCGGATTATATAGAACTAGGGGCAGAATAATGATTTATGCAGGCGCAAATTGGGACCAAAATTTATGCATTTTTGGGCTGCCGCTTTCTCCACCACGATGTTCTAAAAAAAATTAGATAATGGCTTTTATGAGTTTAGAATAGACCAAATTAATTATATATAACAATAATTTAGTGCTGGATACATCAGTATTTTTCGTGGTGCCCTTTTTCGGACAATGTATTTTCCCATTAATTTGACAAAGGAAATTATTAATGGATCGATCTGGATGAAATTACATATCGGCCTGTGATTGGTTAAAGAAACATTTTTAATTCTAACAAATATTTGTATATGGTAGTAACATGAGTCCACATAATTTGTGTAGCCAACAAATATCAAAGTGGATTTTTTTATTAATCCTCCCTTTAGTAGATAAGGGGGCTAGAAATTGAATGTTCTAAATTACTGCTTCCTTGTGTCCTTGTTGGTTTTACAAATTGTCTTGTTGTTATAACTTTGAATTTTAACTTAACTGATTGGAGTCTGGTTTATTAAAGAATTACCAATTCAACAATCATTTAAGTTACAGCAGCAAGTGTAAAAGGAGTAATTATTACTAATTTTGCACTGGTTACCCTAGGTTAATTATGTAGATATGTTTGTGTTGTTAACATTTCTGAAATAAAATAGGTTAAGGGTATTTGTGACAACTTTAAGCCTTTATTATTTACTTACATATTTTGATTCCTCTCTACAATTAATTATTTTGAGTCACTAATTACTAAGCATTACTGATCATTTTTAGTGTACATTTCACCACATATTTTTCAATTTACACCAAGTCCAGACATGCCTGTATATAATCTATTAGGGTAAAAATTCCAGGTAGTACTTGTTTAGGGTAGCTAATTGTGCTATACTGATATTTGTTTAGGGGTGCAAATTCTAGCTTCGTAAATATTTGTTTTTTGGGTGCTTTTTGAGAATGCTTGGTCACGGATGATACTCCTTGCCACTGAGGAGTGCCCCCGGGTCTCTATATATACAACGCACTTCAACAGTATAAGAAACATCATGTGAAGACTCACAAGAGAACATGTCTAATTTGAAGCATGTGTTTTGGATCATAACTTCATGGAAAGCACGTGTTGTGGTTATTGTAGAAGAGCTATAGTAGATTTCAAATTAAGTGAGAGTTCTTGCATATTTCCACAGTGGTGATATTGATATGGGGTTCAAATCCCGGCCATGCGAACACTAGGCCTTTGTTGTCATTACAGAACATATTGTGTCCATTGTACAAAGTTACTGTACAGAATCGGCTTACTGGAAACTGTTGCATTCACTTCTACAATGGTCTGTTAATGATAGGAGGACTTATGCCATGGTTGGTCGGGATGTCAAATCCGCTTTGCGCTAATCTCTTAGCACTAAACCCAGTTCACTCTTACTGTGAAGGTCCCAACTGAGAAATAAAGCTCTAGCTTATTAATTATGTTTACACTTGAGAGACCAGGGGAGTGAGTAGTTGTCAACAAGTCGTAAATCCACATACCACTACAAACATATATAGCCCCATACTATATGAAATTTTGGGTTTGTGTTTATATAAAAGAGAAAAGCATTAAACTGTTAATTTTGGTAAATCTCTATAGTTACACTTACAGATGATTTATGACAACAATTTAGCATAAATGTTGTACATTCACGTGATGAAATTCAATTTAATACAATAATGTGAACAATTATCCCCAGTCCACTAACCTTATCAATGGGCAAGCAATTACAATTCTGTGGCAATTAGGAATTCGGTGTTAGTTTGGACCTCACCATTATCAGTAATTGGGTTCAATTGCCAAATCCATTAACATGCTATACCATCCAAGGCGACTCAAACTTAGCGTGAACAGGGTTTAGGTGGTACATTTGAATGGCCAATAAAAAACTTAGTTGGTGTTATGTGTGCATTAATATAAAATGCATTATTTCTCCACAGCTGTGATAAGGAATGAATTTGCCGTGGTCCCAGAGGTAAGTTATGTTCAAATAACAAAACGTTTAATGAAATTTAAACTTCAAGTGAAAAACATCCAAGCTATCTTGAGAGGTGAAATCACAATGTAGTTTAGGTCAACATTTATTGACTAGCCTACATTATATTACATGGTATGAGTACCATAAACTTTTACCTGTGGACATTCTAAACAGAATTCCTGTTACCTCTCACGGTGAATGAAAAGACGTTCCTATTTTGAAATCTAATATAGTCATGGCACATTTTTAAAGGTCAGTTGGGGAAAAAAGTTCCTACTTGATCTATGATGGTGGGAAAATAGGACTACACACTTACTCTTCTTGACGGTGTTCTCTTCGACCCGGCTGAATAGAGTCGATGATATACTCCTTGTATATTTTCTGAGATTTGGCAATACTCTATAATCTTTTATGAAGGTTCCAGCCAGCCTCGATCGTTTATTATACCCAAGTCTGCGAAGCTTTTAAAGATTAACAAGAAGAAGTTGATATCATACATCTCAGTGTTATTATGAATCTTTCCCCCTAAAATTATTATGATATCCACCACCCTGAAAAATATTTTCTCTCATTTATCATTGTATATTCTTCTCTATTTTCAAAATTCCGCTGATATTGTATACATTCTATATAGATTTTCACCTGATTACCAAATGTTAATCGGTCATTCTTACCACCCCTGATGGACTTTGACCTGACAAGGGCCTCCATTTACCTCACGCATGTCAATTCTCTTTACCACAGATTATGCGTAAACAAGTTGGTTGAGTTGAAGGTTCGTACTTCTCCAAATGAGCTCACTAAAACCCTCACAATTAGTCATGAGAAAACAATACGCCATCATACGCCAAGGAATACACGGTCGCAATATCCAAAGGTTGGGAAACACTGAAGTTCACATTGCGTTTTAATAGCATCCGTTAGAGGAGGAGCTGGAACAATGGGTCAAACATCTCGTTTACAAATGAGGAAATTGACCTTTCTTTACACTTTTAGCCAGTTTTACCCTATAACTCCCCAAACCAATGGTCAATCGATGGACAAACTATGACATTTTTGGAATCCTTATGCCTAGACGGACAAATAGGGCCTACATTTCGAAATGATTGCGGAGCATTTTAAAAAATGACCCTGTGTAAAACTTAAATTGCCCCTATGAAAAAAGTGATACCACAATTTGAGGGTACTACCAAAGCATAATGATATAGGGGTTCCATACTAACTACCAAAGGTGTCAAAACTTTTCTGTGTGAAGGGTACAACGAACTCCTTAACCTAAGGCCCCTATGTATTCTGCTCCTGCCTCTACTTGTTTTGAAAGGCCAATTTTAACCGTCATCAAACCAACAGATCTTCGGCAACACGTCTTAAACGTATAAGGCAGAGGTAGAGTAGCCAGGGTGGGGGCAGAGTGCCCCTCTGGACAAATTTCTTTAGGGGAAATAAAACATGCTATTTATGTTAAATCAGCCCCTTTCTGGATTCTTTTGCCCTGCACCGGGAAATTGTTGCTTGTGAGCGGGTGGATTTTGTTGCACCAACCGGGGAATTTGCCCTCAGAACACAGGGGCTGCTTACGCGCTGGTCTAAGGGTGAGGTGTTATTACAACCTCTATTCATTCTACTCAAAAATGTATAATAGATCTCTTCTTTCTCTTGATTACAAGAATTTTGTGCCACTATGTTTGACGTCACAATGACGTTATAATCTCACAAAAACCCTAAGTTGTCCGTAGATTGCCGAAAATAGACCCGATTTTTCAATTTTGAGCCAAAATATACAATGCTTTATAAAAATTATTTATATATATGGCTGTTCTTAACTATACTAAGTTCAATACTTATATCAGTAAGAATGTTTTAATAGGAGCAAAATGAAAAGCTTGGAGATTGCACCAACCTCCTATCCCAAAACTTTGACAACCTATGCTATCCCGGGGAATGTAGTACACCTCATTTATTAACTAATATGAGTGCACACGACGGTGACGGTCTTGCAAATTGATTGGTTATTTATTTGAGCGTTCTTTGTAACGGATGAAAATGTTGGAGTTGCAAAACTCACCGGTTAGACTATAGACTATGGGGCATGTCCTTTTATGCTGTTGTTTTGTTGTCCCCATTGAGGGGCTAGGGGGAAACCAAGTGTAAATTCATAATAAATTATTAAAATCATATAACCGTCTGTTCCCGTAAATAAAACTGGCACATTTTCTTGAAAATGAATAAAATGTCACTTCAATTTATTTTCCCCAATATCAGTGACCAATAGATACACTAGACTTCAGCAAACAATGGAGCTAAAGATTATTCAATTACCGGCTCGGTATGCGGTGTAGAAAAACACTTTAGATCCCTTTTCATCTGGGAGTGCAGGACCATTGTTATATTGGCTCGCGGATGAAAAGATTCAGGTGTTACCACCTCTCCTATTTTGGACGAAGTCTTTTTTTAATGACGTAAGCACAAAATACTTATCCTCATTCACAAATAAATAAATCTTGAGCTTCTATAGTGCGTGTTCAATTAACTTTGACCATATTTTTCATCATTTATTCGAAAAGGAAGAAAGACAAACACACATCATGGCAGAATGTTGCTGGGCAAGCTTTGACCTAACAACTTTGTGCAGAATTAAAATCCGTAACTTATTGCTTAACTTCATTTCTATTCAATTTACTGCGTTTTCAGAAGAAAACTTAGGGTCAACGACATATATTATAATGTAAACTGGTTAGTTATTGTGAAAGAAGGGTATTTTTGTTACTCAACCCGAATCGTGGAGGTGATAACACCTGGCTATAACAATGGCTCCGCATACCGGGCCCATTGTAATAATCTTTAGTTAATGGTTTGCTGATGTCTATACATATACATTGGTCACTGATACTGGGAAAGAGAAATTGAGGTGACATTTATTCATTTTCAAGAAAATGTGCCAGTTTTATGCGCGGGAACGGAGAGTAATATGATTTTAATAATTTATTATGAAATTACACTTGGTTTTCTCCTAGCCCCTCGATGAGGACAACAGAGTTGTTATATAGTCGGTTGTTTGCTCTACGCCCCATAGTCTACTAGGGTTATTGCAAATTTAAGAATACCTACTTCTTTTCCAACAAGTCCTGATCCGGCAGCTACATCGAGGATACGTGCATTTCTATCCGGTACTAATTCTGCAAATGCTGCCACCAAAGCACGACAGCCACGCTCGTACTCAGCGAGTACACTCATCTACAAGGGAAAATTATTATTATTATTATTATTATTATTATTATTATTATTATTATTATTATTATTATTGTTGTTTGTTGTTGTTGCTGTTGTTATTATTATTATGGGTTTTTCCCGGACAATTTAATATTTAGTCCATTCAAATTTATTTTACGTTTATTCGAATTCGTGCAAAATTAAACACACCATTTTAAATAAAAATAGGGAAGCGGTCCCAAATAATTCGTACGATTATGTGGTCAAAGAATAAGGGTGTGGATCATTATATTGACCCTAAGTAACCCCTGAATTACCTTTGACATCTTCATCTGTTACACCACATAAGATCCCTAGTCTCAATGTATAAGCATACCGAGTATGAAAACTACAGTAAGTTGAAGTGTTAACCAAAGGTGTACAATAGAGTAATAAAATTACCAGAGGTGACGCCTGAATGACCTTTGACCTCCTCATCTTACCCCACCTAAGACCCCTTCTCTTAAAGTATAAGCATAACATTAAAATTGATCCATCACTGCACTAAAAAGCTACATTAAGTTGAAAGTGTCAACCAAAAGGTGCCAAAAAAGGGATAATCAATTGGTATGTAAATACTGCGCTGAATTTACATGTCATTTGATGCTGAATTTGTTGCATCTACAACAAGAATGTATGAATAAAAATGAAGCTGATTGTACAAATAATAATTTGATATGTTTTACAAAACCAATTCATACAAATTGAACTGAAATGACAAACATTTCATTGGATACCTGAAAGCGTTTTTGTATACTTTGGAATTGACATATTGGTATATAAACAGGTAATCAATCCGTCAAAATAGCCTCAAATGGAAAATAGTCTCCACAAGGCGTAGAAAACGTCTCCACCGTGTATGAGAATGATATTCAGCATATTGAACAAAAGGTCAAAATCTGCTTTGTCCACGGCGACCTTCTTTCGCTTCGCCTTATTGCGTTCAAATCCATCTTGAGTCGGATTGTCATTTTATCACATTTCGAATACAAATTTTAAAATAATATTCCAAAGTCACCATTCTGCTTGTTAGTAGACTGGTCTACATTTGTTATGTATACATGAACAGACACATAATGTTCGCTTGGTTTAAATTCTCACTAATCATTACCTGTATTTATTATCATTATGTTTGGAATAAATGGTTATCTAATTTGTGTAATGCGTGCAATACACCGGATATTAACGCAATCGAAGCAAAACACCTGCATGCTCCCGATGATCATAGTGGAGTAACGGGAGAAGGCCACTGTAATAAAAAAAAAAGGTTGTTGACTCGTTTTGTTTAAAAGGGTGAATCTCATGCATGCAAAGGCATAATTTCACAATTTCTTTAAACATACCTTTTTAACTAATTGATCTTCAATCAGTGTAATTATTCTTTGCTCTAATATTGGCGCAGAGATTTCAACAACAACCACAGACCCCTGAACTACTATCTTGTCTTGATGAACTGAAAACAAAAAAGCTCCTCTACTACTCAAGCTACCGTGCTGAGAGTAACCTGCAACGTCTACGTCAAATCTGAGATTTCTTACTCTCGAACTCAGCAAATGTGAGTTAACTTTGGCAGCTTGAGAATCCACCATCACTAACCTAATAGATCAGCTAGATCTGTTGACCCCAAAACTTTACTGGTTCCATGACAATGCTTAAAACCCGTCAAAAAGTGGAAGTCGCTGAGGTTTTTCTATTCTAAATCACCAATGCCTATCAAAGCTAGTGTGGCCCCCTTTGCTTTCACTTTCCTTGATGACCTGACCATTGTTATAACAAATACTTATACTGATCGTAAACATACAAGGTGGTTTAAGGATGATTTCAAAACTGGACATCTACCATGGCTTGACACTTAATCCTAATGTGACTAAGCCAATCACTCTGGGGTAACTGAAAAACAACATGTGATTTAAAATGATCATCACCAGCCTCGTTTGTGTTTTTTGTTTTTGTTATTGTCCTTTAGCCCTTTTGTGGTGTGGTACTTTTTTCCCTACACCAAACATCTTTTAAATGAGATGAGGATATTCCAAAGAAGCGCCCAATTTTTCTCAAACCTAGGTTTTTTTACATATTGAGGGAATGCTTACCAATGTATTATCACACTGAATGTTATAAGCCGAATACGCCGTCCTTATGTATAATGATGACTTAGTAGTTTCGGTCGTGGGGCCGACATAAGTCCAAGCATGGTTTTTCTATGGGAAACGATTACGATAGCAGGCAAGTTCAAACAAGGTTTGAGGTTTGCTTTTGCACCTGTTTGTCCGATAAACTTCCCAAACGTTCTGCGGTAGAACGAGTGGTCTAGCAACCGATCCCAGTGAAATTTGAGAGAAATTCATATCCTAAGAATTTTCCTCCTGTCCCTTTAAGGAAACTGTATATTCATACACTTTTATGATAAAGTGTGGAATGAAAGAGAATCGCTAAACTGCCCATTACTTTCACAACTCGCTCTCGCCCCTAATTTTTCATGACACAATGTTCGCGTACAACCTACATTAACATATAAATCTTGTGGAGGATAACTCTATCTAACCTTATAAGGCAACTTGAACAACCGCTACTTTTAAAAATCCTGAAAAACATCAGACATTAATATTAATGACCCAACCATGTCTGAGATTACGCTCGATTAGGCACGAGTTTTTATTAAACCGTAATATTATATGTGATCATGTTGCAGGACTATAATTACATGTTTTCAGGCTGAAAGAACATGTAACGTTTCATGCATGCAATAATATAGAATTTTATCGGTTTAATGGATCTAAAAAACTGAGTGGAAGAGTGTTTGTAAACATAAATTGTTGTGTAACAGGCCTATTATACCCATTTCATCTTCAAACCATTGTAAAGACAGACAGGGTGTAAGAAGTTTCTAATAAGTCATTATTACTGAATACGAAATCTGAATATCTGTAATAAGATGTGTAACAAGAATTTTAATACTCATTGATAGTAAAACCACTTGACAAATATTTTATAAGTTTCCTTTAATGTTCACAAGAGTAATTTGAGAGCATTTCGAAGCAAAAACGGATTTTTATAAGACCTCAAGGTCCAGCCCATTTCAGGCAATGGAACGTTGACTTTCTGTGCCCCCTAAACATCGGTAACTAGTATTTTAAGACAGTCAAAACTTCCTTATTTAATCTTATGAACTCGCGCAAAATTGGCCTCACTTTTTTAATCTAAATCGAGCACTTAAATTGAGACGCCCTGTACCGACTGAATTGACGCGCTTTTTATGATTTTAGCTGTTTTTATTAGCCTATAAGTTTCAGCCCACTAATCCTGCCTCCCTGCGTATCCTGTACAAAATGGGCGAGATAAGAACAAGTTTTTCCTCCTCAATTGAACATCTCAGAACCGTAAAGCAAGATTCTGCTGAAGATCATCATATCTCCACCTAACATCATGAAATTAGGGTGTTATCCTCCAAAATTTTTTTCGAGCTACTGACCGTGGTGATTTGAGTAAAAAGAACACATTAGTTGAAAAGCCACAGAGCAATCATGAGTGTCGACAATGACTCGTGCAGAAGACCTTTCTGCTATGAGAGCTTCAGAGATGTGATACAGAACTGGTTCAATTCATTAAAGTGTACTAACCGGCTAATATTTTAATTTAAGTATATGTTTTATAAGTTTTTTTTGCGGCTGAAAGAAATAAGAACTACTGGGGGCAATATAGATTGCCTTATTAGCAGAATTAACTAATAAATGTTGGGTCCCATGGATGTCGCCATGTTTGGCATTGGTGACGTTGGCTCGGCATTGGTGACGTTGGTGACTTGAAAGTCAATAGATAAAAACACGTGTCTATGGAATGTCTAAGGTAGCTCCTGGTCAGAAAATCGAATTATATAGTTTGTCCAGAAAAAGCAGTAACAATCGAGTAAAAACAGGGGCGTGTTCTTCAACCGAATATAGCTGAAAAGGTTTTGGTTATGTCTTTCACTGCTACTTATTTCAAGACACACTATGTACTATACAACATCATGATTTCCATTTTTCTCGGGGGCCGATTGCCAAAAAAATGGGCCCCTTTTGGGGCAACATACGGAAGATATTCTAAACGTTTTCCGTTGTTTATCATCACGATAGGTCATTTTCTAATCAAAGACATTCATTTGAAACAAAATGTAGAATAAATATGCGAAGCGTAATTCTAAATTAACCTGGCATTCCGCTTTAAGAACATCTGCTTGGTCTGCTCTATTGCTGGAGCAACAAATGCACAAACAAGGACCCTGGGCGGAATTAGTGAAGCGGCCAGACTGTAGCCGCATCCTTGATGTTTCATATTTCAGACTCACAGTGTTTTGGACACGATAAGAAGAAAATTAAGAAATTAATACAGTTGTCTTCAAAGGCTCCCACCAAAGAGACTAGTCGTTAATGCGGCCATGCGTTAAAAAGATATCAGCATCGTCTACAAAGTAAAACATTATAGTAAGTAACATCGTGTCCACCTCTATACTTTTCTGAAGGTATGGGCACTGAATGAGGGGCATTTGAGGGCGTGGTAAGATTAAAATTCCACTCTAGCTATTGAAACTGGAATCCGATACCAGAAAAAATCAATTATATGCTTAATGAAAGCATTCAAGTCACTAAGCGTCATTTTTTGCTACATTATCTCAAAGCATTCTGACTCAGCGTATTTACTTCATGGTATTCATGTACCAGGTGAATTAATGTTACAGTACTTTTTAGGTCGCACGTGTTTTTATACAAAGGAACAAAAGTTCTTTACCCTCCTCTGCAAATGAAAATGAAGTCACTGAAAGGCCAGATTATAGCTTAGTCTTCTTCATATGAACAGGTAATCACACGCACTGTTTTTCTTTTTCTGCCAGTCACTCGCCCAACTAATCGACGCTGTCCACAACTTTTCCTCTGGTGCAACGATGGGTTGAATCTACTATAACACTCAAATGATAATTCTGTATTAATTCATCAACAGAAGCCATACATTCATACTTTAATGTCTACAGAAAAGGGGTGTTTCTCTGCGAGGGACTTTGGGTAGGTTAGCTGGGTCATAAATTATTCAGTTAGATTGTAAATATTTGCTTCTCACAGAAGGTTCCATTTCGAGGGACTTGGGGTAGTTGCTGGGTCATAAAATATAAGTTTATATGGTAATTATTTCTTTTATTCTTTACCACAGAGAGAGTCTTCTACGGGCATGAGACTTGGTTTTGTCGCCTGCAGAATCGAAATAATTTCTCTCACTTATGAAAATGTATCTTTATTAGATGTAACTCAGTGTGGTCAAAATGTACCTTTAGTAATTAATGTTGTTACTTGTGAAATGTCTCTGTTTGTACAATTTTAAATTTTTGGCTGTTTATCTCGAATGTATTGTTCGCCTAGATATATTGAGGGCAAATTTTGGAGCAAAAAATAGAACTTTTGAGATGTATAATGTAGCTGTTTCGATTACACCACAAATAGTATAATTTAGATGTTTTAATTATACTGGATTAAGTGTGTGCAACGAGAGATTTCACATATCATGTGTGCCTAAATTAGGAAGTACTAACTTTGTGCTCTGATGTAAACTTTCCATCAAATCTCCCCGTCTGAAAAGGATTAAGCTGAGAGAATGTTTCTTGGACAAACATTGTGAAATTTTTATTTCGTATAGTAGGCAATACGAAATTCGAGCTTTAATGTTTTATATTGACAAATATACAAGCCAAATCAAATTCCTGTTTCTCTCTTTTTAAACATTTTCTTTAGCCAAATACACGGCAAGAAATCCATTGTGTGTGCAGTGGCCGTAACCAGACTTTACAAATGGGGTGGGGGCTGAAGGGGTGGCCAACTTTTTTTTTGAGGTGGGCAAATTTGGGTCCTTCTCCATAGAACACTGTACAAAAGGGTCAGTTCATTTTGGGGGGCGGAAGTTGGGGGCAAGGGTTTTGTTTGGGGGGGGAGGGGGGCCGCCCGGCCCCTTCCTCGCCCCCCGGCCCCCCTCTTTTACGCACTGTGTGTGTGTAATCTATAGAAATTACGATGACATGACCAATATCTGGGTGCCTCAAAATCTCTTCGTCAACCTTTAATAATGTACCCGTTTAGATCGAGTACGTTTTGACAGTACTCATTAATAACTATTACATTCTAGTCGCAATACAATTTGCTCCAAAGTACAAATTTGGAACGTGAACTCCCCTGGGGAGAAATTAAAGACGGGATATTACTTTCCGAATAATTTCGAGTACAGTGTAGTTTTTATCTTGATGAAGCTCTCCTTAGATGCACATTTGGAACATGAACTAATACAATTCCGCGTAGATTTCTTACACGTGTAATCGATAATAATTTTTTACTAAACATTTTATTTTTTTTATTTTTTAGAGTGTTTTTCTTTCCAATTGAAGTTAGATCATATGGCTATTAGACCAATTTGGATATTAGACCATATGTATAGTAAACCAAATGGATAGTAGACTAGATGAATATTAAACCAAATGGAAATTAGCCAAATGGGTTGTGGTTATTGACCACATTGGATATACAATGGGCATTAGACTAGATTGGCATTAGACCATGGAGATTAGACATTCTGGCTGTTAGATAACTTGGATGTTTAGTGATTAAATGGTTATTATAGACAACTTGGTATTAGACAATATGGGTTTAGACGAATTGAAGTTGACGGGCAAACAATGGCGATTAGACCAATGGGATTAGACCAAAGGCAATAAACCGCATGGGGAGTGTTGGGTGTACCCTTGATGTCAGGTTGGATGAAAGAAATCAACATGTCCCATACGATAAAGCCTATTACTCATTATTCTTCGCCTACAAACATGTCAATATATTTTTCGTGGAGAAATTACATGGCAGGAGTAACGCTGTTTGCTTGCCCTAGCCTTAGGTATTATAAGACATTGAATAGCAATCAAGCAAATCGTTGAACTGTGACCGTCCGCGCTGTGTATAGTATGTTGCTATGTCTATACTACAAACGCGTTCTTTAATGTGCGTTGGGTCATGTTCAAATTGGTTGAACACCCGCATTTGACTTTCAAATGGTGAGGGGCGTCGATGGAGGAGTCTTCTGCAAGTTGATCTCAGAGTTGAAGTCTGAATGAGTAATCTGTTATGGTTATTAACGTTCTTTTTGAGCAAGGCACTGATCAATCAGCCCATTATAAGTTGAGCTTTAAACTAGTTGCTCGAAGGTTTATCGCTAGATCATCATACAGGCCTATGGAGTTTGATTAAACAGAGCAATGACAGTGTTTTTAAATATGGTAATTTAAATTGCGACAAATTGTTTCGTTATCAATCGCAATTTTAGCAGGCGTTTAACCAAAATTATACCTACATTGTTATTTATAGTCTACTCTAAGTGTATGCCTTCATACAATTCCGCTATGAGGGCGTTCGTTAAAATAACAGGCTTCGCGTTGACTTGTTAACTAGCTCTCCCGGCCTGCGGCCGCTCGAGGAAATTTAACTATATGAAGTCACGCGCTCAAGCCTGTTATTTTTAACGAACGCCATTTAGCTCATGATTATCTGTTACCAATATGTAAAGATATTCACCAAAGTATTCAGAAGCGGTGAAGCAAAAGAACCAAAACAACTCAACAACCATGGACCCTGACATTACAATAAATTCAGCAAGACAGGAAAGCCAAATGAATACTAGATCAACTTTGGATTCATCGACTATGAGAAAGTCTTTGATACAGTGGAACAAAATTTTCTGTTCACAGCATTACGAAGAGATCAGGAATAAATGAAACAAACATATCGTATTTTGGGAAGAAAATTTACACAAAAATGCAACCGCTAAATCCACTGGATCAGGTTTGTCTCACAAAGAGTGAAGATAGATAGGAAGAAAATAAAGCTAGGGGGCCACCCCAATTCTAATTTATTTTGTATCACTTTATCCATCAATTTTTTGGACGTCCAGGTTGAGAGTAATCTGACTTGCGCTCGACTTGTGCCATTCGTCGCGCGACTGGGGATTTTGTTGTTGGTTTGTTGTAAAAAACATCCGTGTGTAAGATACATGCGTAAAAACGTCACCAGGAGGAACGAGGGGAAATAAATAAGAATCGAAAATAGTGTTGTAGGCCTTATAAAATTACTGGCCATTTTACAACAGCAACAATCATCAAACATCTACAATGCGCAGCCATGTTATTAGCTTTTATTGAATAGCAGTATTGTTTTTATATTATATTGTCAATCTTTTCATATACATCTAAAATTCTGCCTCCAAATGCTCTGTAAAGGTAAACCTACAATTAAAAAAATATTCACATATGTTTGAACTGCATCGCCTTGGTTTTCTACTCATAAGTCCCCCTTATTAAAAAGCAAGCCAGTTGGCGTGACAAAGTTGGATGGCACTGTATACCCGCCGATAGAATTTCAGTTGTGTTAAGGGGTATGTAGGCAGCAGAGTACATCGCAAAATAATTTCGATTTATCACGCAGCCACACTGTTAAAAATACAAATGTAAAACACGGTGTTGTGACTGGCAGCTGAGATCACAAATGTGGCAGAAACGTAACATAACGGGGGCCGTAAATCGACACCATTCCGGAACATAAAAAAAAATAACGACGCGAAACCCCACAGCATTTTCAACTTTATTGTTGGTTTTGATTGTGTTTAACAATGTTAAATAATTAAAACGTTATTTGCAATCTTCTACATAATTTTAAGTTAACGTTAGCTATGACCTCCCCTGTAAAAACGGTTGATTTTACTTAACTACTTGGATTTAACCCCTTTTTAGGCAAACGATTTAGAGAAAAAATGGCAATTATAATGAGGCAAAACATGAAAAAAGTAATATTCTGAAACAGCATGTTTGTCAATCCATATTCAATTCATGTTACAGTATTAATTATCACTAGGGAGGCGGTCCCCGGGTTTCGCGAACACCTGGGTTTCGCGTCACCACCACCTGGCTTGAATAAGCCCTTGGGTTTTGTGGTTTCTTTGCATCACCTTGAAGCCCTTGCTGTACCCCTCAAAATTTTCGCTTCCGGCATAACAATCGACCCCCCCCCCGGCGCCCACCAAGTTTCATCTGGATACACAAAGTTTACGCCCATTGACCTCATTTGACCTTGAATGAATGCCCCTGATAACCTTATCGTGGATCTTCAAATTTCGGCATCGACAATCAACCACCCCACCTCCAATTTCATGTCCCTACACCGATGTTTTACCCTATTTTAAACCTCCTTGTGACATTGAATGGCCCCGATGACTTTGGTCGTGACCTTTAAAACAATGTTTGGCATCAACATCGACCCCGACCCCCGCCCACCAAGTTTTCCTCTGGATACACCACAGTTTAAAACCCCTTTTGGAGCCCTCCTTTGACCTGAAATGACCATGATGACCTTGCGGACCTTCAAAATTTTCGGCATCAAAACAATCAAAACCCCCCCCCCACCGAGTTTCAAATGTCCATACAACAATGTTTACCCACCTACCCCATTTACCTTTTTTTGACCTGGACAGAACTCTGATGACCTTGACCACTAACCAATCCAAATCTCGGTCCTGTCGGAAGGTCAGGCCCCTCCCCCAATTTTCAGAACCTACGACCCTCGGTCTCCGAGAAAATAGACGCGTTTCAGGACAGACAGACAACACACTGACAACAACCACACGATATATCATATAGATGATCATTAGAATTGTTGTTTACAACATTACCTTACTCATATTCGACCAGACCTTAAGATTACAGTCCTTATACCTTAACTACTACACTACATAACTTTACGGATAGCATCGATGGTAAAATTGAAATAAAACAGAACTCTTTTTTTTCTAAATTAAGCAAAACATTAATTTATTAACCAAAAACTGATGTTTAACAACAGCACGTAATATTCACGTTGTAATATGGTAACGGTCAGGGTATAAATACTACTTTTTCAAATGTTTGATATTTTACCTAACTACCGTTTTATTAGAGTTTTTCTATTTCCAATTGTATTTATGTTAGATAATCAAGTAATAAAGCGTTACATTGTTGAATAAAAACCGTTTTGAACCTTAATTTAAAGGTTAAGAAGTTCTGGTAAAGATTAAGGCACATTTTTTAACAGTTGCATGTATCAACACAATGTCCTCAGAGCGAGCAACACAGTAAAGTAAAAGTCCAAAAATTGATTTTTTTTTTCTTCAAAAAATTCTAGAGAAAAATCTATTCAAGGTCTTGCCTTTCATTTCCTACCCAACACAACAGTTAGCTATGAACTCTCCATGTCTAACCAATACCATATGAATACCGGGCCGTGGTACTAAAGACATGGTTCGCGTTTTTATTTAGGCCCGAAATTGCCGATTTTAGAATGAGTTTGGATTTGACAAGTATAACCAAAATAATTTTTTCCAACGATGAACTCTAAAACCATGAAAATTTGCTTCTTTTTTGTTGTTTTTTGTTTTCATGCCCGACGAGACGATTATACTGATATTAAATATGCGTGCGCTTTTTAATTACCCTCTAAGCATAACAAACACATAATAGAGGGTACTAGATGACAAAACGTTGCACAGAATGGCAGCCAATGAACATTTTTTCACGAAGTAGGAGACGGCAAAAAAACAAAAGACAATTCAGTTTTCAGTTAAAACTTTTTCTGATACACCTCTGGTCTTCCTTTTGCGTCGCCCCCTCGCCTTTGCCTGCCACAAGCTTTCAGTTGCCCATACGTACCTTTTAAAGGACCCTTCTTATCCAGTGCCCAGGCCAAATCCCAGTGTGTATTAGATTGTCTCCATTGCTGTACAAACGTTGTGCCTGTTTACCACCATGAAATATTATCTGCTTAATATATAGTTCCATGCTATCTTGTTAAAATAAGACTACAAACAATGTAATTCTGTACCACCACTTGTACTCTTATAACATTGGCATATTTATTTTGGGATATAAATTGCTCGCAGTCATTCTACATTTACTTGTCAGCAAATATTTTGCAATCTGACCAACCAATCAGAAAGAAAAAACTGTTACAATAGCTACCTTTAGGTTAGGAACTAGTCTCATTTAGTGCAAGCCGGGAAGGTCCTATCACAGTCGGGTGCAAGTGGGGTATGTATATCACTGAACATGGCCATGCATGGTAATATGAGACTCTTGCACTCAACAGCCAGTAATCAGTAACAGCTGAGAAGTGTAAACCATGGATGGGCTGTATACAGACAATAAGAACTGTGTACCACTACATTGGGTTTTGTCAATTCTTAATCTTCGCCTGGCAGAAGAGACGGAGAGAAAATAGTGAGTTTTTTGTAGGCATACATGGTGAGAGCACACAGGACAGGTCCACTGTGGCACCATCTGAGAGGTCTTCCGCCCTGCAGTGGCTGAAAATGCTGAGATAAAGGCCTAACACTGCCACTGCACAGCTATAAATCTTCACTGACACACCACGAGAAAAACAAACAAACAAGACAAGGGCTTGTTTGGACTCATTTAAATGCATTTTTCACGCAGATTGGAATATAAATAATTTTAAATGTTTAACAAAAAAGTAAACATTAATGCGTGTGGTCGGACTGTTCAACCAATCAACTCGACACCGAATGGCTGTAAAGAGTTCACCGATATGACATTTTTTAGTTTAGTTGAGAATCTAATATTCCATCGGCCGTTGTCTACTTTGTAAAAAGGGCTTTATAAAATCTCATTATTATAGGACATTGCTGTGCTGTATTGATTATTACCAGCATTGAAATTACCTTTTGGACATTCCATATGCCTACACTCCCATAATAATGACTATAATCATAACTTTAATTTCGTGAATTGTGATTCTTTTTGGATTGATGAATTTGGCACAAAGGCAAACATTTTTTTTTTAACAATGTTAGAACGCATACTTCTAACATAGGACCATAACTATATGTAAGTGCACCGCACTATCACCAGGTTTGTGTTCCCTTCAAATTAATAATTCAACTGTTAAAAACGTTGATTAAAAATTTTAAAAAAAGAAAAATTAAAATTTTAATCAACCTAGGATTAACCTAGTGACCCACTCATTTGTTGGTTAAAACCGTAATCACGGCCTGGTGTTAAAAATCATGTGGGTTGGCTCAAAACTTTATCAACTGTTGGATAGTTCATTTTCCCATGTTGGTTTCAATGTGTTGGTTAAACTAACCCAGGTTTGGTTAAAAATTTTTTAATCATTTGGTTGGTTATTAATGATTAGTACTTATATGGGGTTGGTTAAAACGTAATCACTTGCTTAACCATTTGTTGGGTTATTCTTGAATATGCAAGACTGGCTTGAATAGTCTAGTTCTATAGTCTCTGGTCAATACTTCAATGAGGGATTCTGTAGAGCTCTATTCATCGGCATAATATCTCTCATTTCCTCGGTCCTCATTGAAGTCTTGACTTTGACCCTAAACTAACTATTCAACTCTGTCGAATTTTCAGGACAATATTTGACTCAGCTGTGAGTCTCCTCCCAGAGTCTGAAACTGCCCAAAATATATTCTCCGTACCCACCAAAACTTGGCTAAAGCAAGCCTGAGACGATCAAGAAGTCTGAAGTATATAGGTTATTGCCTGATCTCATTCACGTGATTAATTCACACTCCTCCGCAACGTCGTCACTCTCTCATAATCGGCGCAATGTTTGATTTGCCCCCCCCCCCTCTCGTTTTCAAATGGTCATGTGCCCAATATTTTAATAAACATTGTGCAAAATAGATGA
>JAMKCH010017566.1:0-77157 GCA_023653785.1 Ophioderma brevispina | reverse complement strand
GCCTCCGTGGCTCGGTCTAAAAGCCTGTGGACTTGAACACCAAAGAAACATTTTCAAGGGTGTGGTTTGAAAAAGTTTGAGACGACCCTGTGAATCAGCAACCCTTGGTACTACTCTTCTTTTCAATATTGAAAGTCGACTGAGACCATTTTGCTTGTTCCCAACTGTGTGTAAGGATTAACACAAAGGTGGTGCCTCTTTTCAAGAGCACAAAAATATGAGCTTTGAAATCCTCAGCAAGGTAGCCCAAAACTTTTTCAACATCGCTTTGCAGAACAATTTGACATGTGCCAAGAGACCACAAGGGAGCAGGAAGTATACTTGAAGGCATTTTTTGAAGTCTGTTAACTATGACAGACTTATGTAAAAGAGAAATGCATCACTGTAGTTCAATGTAATGCTGATACTGACATACCTTTCTGTCTTGATCCTCTCTCTGTAGAGGAGCTCTGAGCTACTAGGTCTCTAAACAATTGTGTCGCGGTCTTTGACTTTTGGTCGCTGCATATATCAATGATGGCCCTCCCATACTTCTGGAATCCATCTTCCATCTTCTTGGCGATACTTGTCATCCAGCAACATATCCATCTCTGCAAACACTGTGATGAGGAAAAAAAACAGGTCCATTGGTTTGGAGACAAATACAATGTCTGTTCCAACTCCAGCTTCTTTTCATTTTCCATTGCATTTAGATTTTAAAAATTCCATGACAAATAAACTATCATTTCTTTACAATCACGAAAGTCATTTAGCTTTTTTGCTGTAAATTATTACTAAGTTATTTAAATTAAACACCCATAGCCTAGCTAGGAACTGGATCCCAGTAAATGCCAACATTGCACACTCCTTCCTTCTTTCTGTCACTCGCCTTATTGGCCTACCGGTGGGCCACACCTAACCCATGGGCAGAACATTGGAAATGTTAATAATCTTTCATTTAACAAACCGTGTCCCTCAAGGTCAAGTATATGCTGGAAAGGACAGAGTCGTCACTAAGCTGGTCATCACCATTCAGCAGCAACCGGCACTTAGCCAAATCAACCAGCACTCAAGGGAATAGGCCTTGTCGACTGGCCACGAAAAGTTCAAATCTGACCTCAAAACAGCTATAAAAATGCATATGGTAACGGGATCCGATGTTTTGCGATTCAATTCAGGTCAATTTAGCTGTGGCACTAAATTTGGCTTGACAAACCATGATGTTTACCGGTTTAAAAGAATGGAGGAGGTCACCCAATTTCACAACACGTCCATACGTCCAATCGGCATACAGCGATTTAGTGGTGCTCCGCATGATAGGGATTTTTAGTAGCAGAAGTATACAAAATGCGGGCCCCGATTATTGAAGTCCTGAGTCGCAATCACATAATGTCAAGCAAACATTTTAAAAAACCTTTCACACGTCGTGTAAGAACCTACAAAAAATTACCTATACTGAATTCAATTCAACAAAGTATTTGAAAAGTTTGTGTCGAACACTTTGGTAAGTAAGAATTGCTTTGTTGAGGAGCAAATTTTTGTAGTCATGTGGGGCTCTATAACGCGGTTGTTTATGCATTTCCATCATTCAATTGTTACAAACATTTAAACGTCCGTAAATTGGTTTGTTCAATGATAGCGAAGTAATGGTTAACCTTAATAACACATCAACAACCAATCAAATTATGCTAGTACCCTTTAGAATTCCCTATCGCATCCATCTGCAAATGGAATGCAGGCTCTTCAATACTCAATAGCTCACCTGTGTCTGAGTTATGTAAGGAATCCCCAGTTGATCTTCTGCGACCCCCTACGCAAAACGTCCACTAGTGGAATAACTGCGCACGGTGGTCGCAGAAAATCCACAATCGGAGTATCACGATGGTTTATACATAAATTTGAAAACCAATATCGACCTATATAAGAAATCCATCGGCCGATCACCGGCGCTGAAACCCCCGTTTCCTTATAAGCGACGGGGGAGTATTTCTGCGTCCGGACGCAGGAAATCCACTGGTGGATTACCGGCGCACGAGTGCGCTGACACATCATAAGCGACGGTGGAGTTTTCCTCGCACGGTACGCATGAAATCCACCGTTTGATACTGGCGCTTGCGCTAAAACATCCGTTTCCTATAAGCGACGGTGTAGTATTTCCGCGCACGGACGCTGGAAATCCACCGGTGGATTACCGGCGCCTCGGCGCTAAAACACCTTTCCCTATATCGACGGGAGTATTTCCGCCCGGACGGAGGAAATCCACCGTGGAATTACCGGCGCATCTCGTGGCGCTGAAAGATCCGTTCTAGAAGCGCCGGTGGAAGTATTCCGCGCACGGACGCGGGAAATTCACCGTGATTACCGGCGCACTCGGGCGCTAAAACATCCGTTTCCTATAGAGACGGGTGGAAGTAGTTCCGCGCACGCGTGCGCAGGTAATCCACTGGTGGATTACCGGCGCACTCGGGCGCTGAAACCCTTATAAGCAGCGGTGGAGTATTTCCGCGCATGGACGCAGGAAATCCACCAGTGGATTACCGGCGCACTCGTGCGCTAAAGCATCCGTTCCCTATAAGCGACAGTGGAGTCTTCCCGCATGGCCGCAGGTAATCCACTGGTGGATTACCGGCGCACTCGGGCGCTAAAACATCCGTTCCCTATAAGCGACGTGGAGTTTTCCGCGCTGGACCAGGAAATCCAGCGGTGGATTACCGGCGCACTCTGCCGCTGAAACATCCGTTCCTTATAAGCGACGGTGAGTATTTCCGCGCACGGACGCTGGAAAATCCACCGGTAGATTACCCGCGCACTCGTGCGCTAAAACATCCGTTCCCGATAATACTAATATATATAATAATCTCTTTTATTTATTTACGGTAAAAACATTTCAATATAAATATTGTTCTTCCACACGTTCGTGATAGACACATCATATAAATTTACCAACTTATTAACAACATTAATATATTTAAAAGTTTAAAAGTGGAAGATAAAGAATGAGTATTTTAGCAAACCTCATAAATTTACAGAGTGGTTACGACAAGTAATTATAGAATCAAGTATTTACAAAGTTAAAAATTAAAAACATGGAACAATCAGGGCACACAGGAACTAAGAAAACATAGACCAAAACAAATGACAATAAATAATGATTTATTAATACTGTGTAAAGTTGGAAGTAAAAACTATACTATTATAAGAATTTGAAGTATTGGCCAAAGTAATATTGCACAGAGGAGATTTCATTGAAACACGTATGACAAGTTTATTGACTAAGTAGCTAGATCGTTGATTAAATGAATACTTAATGCTTGATGTTCTGTGCACTTTTAGATCGTCATCAGAGCATTCCTAAAACTGCTCCACGATAACTCCTACTCCTCTTTTTAAAATTTGTCGTTGGTTTGAACTCAAGCATTTTGTACCACGTAAATTATACTTGCGTTATTCTCAAACGGCAACGCTCGCATAGGTATGGCGCAGGTATACATTATTGATAATCTTATACATGGTTACCGAATCATGGTATTGGACACCCATTGTGTTTGATTGTATCCCCATAAGGTCAAGAAGGAGCTTGTTTGTGCTAGAATCAGACCATTTAGCCCCGGTAATAATTTTGTGTGGCCGCTCGACTTTGAAGTGTCTGTATCGTGTCCTTATCATTATCGCTACAGGTTGACCAGATGACATCACATTAATGCAATATGGGTGATACAATGTACATTTTGTGTATATAAGTGACAAAGTTTTTTGACGAAAGTAAACCTTTACATGTTCTTAACATAAACAACCGGGAAGAACTTTTTTTCTTACTATTGCAAAACTTGATCATGCCATGATAGGCTTTCATCGACAATAACACCTAAATGTTTACAACTATGAACTTGTTTAAGATTTATACCATTTATATGTATATCATATTACGATCTTTAATAGTGAAAAGGCGTTGTCTATTCTAGACCCCATGAATCAGAAATCTTAACTCCTCCGCCGTTTTGATACATTGAAGGACTCAGTTTGTTGCGCACAAGCCAATCCTTGACATTAACCAGTTCCTTATTCATAATTTCCACTAATTCATCTAATGTTTTGTTCATGTTTTCCACATAAAGTGCCGTATCATCGGCATACATACTAACGCTTAAATGTGAAGTGCACAACGGAGATCATTGATATACATAATATAAATAATAAAGGGCCGAGAATAGACCCCTGTGGGACTTCACATATGACTATTTTCATTGCTAGACAGTAACACCATGACAAACGTGTTGTGCTTTCTCCACTCAGGTAACTTTGAAACCACTTAATAATGATCGTGAACTATTGAATTTTTTTGAGTTTCTTTATCAAAATTATCTGTGATTTACAGTGTCAAAAGCTCTTTTTTCATTATCATCATCACTAGACCAGTTGTTACCCTGTCAATAGTCTTCAAACCAAGCTTCCGCGGTTGACTTAATAGGGAAGTCAGTGTTTAATACGAGGTCTAAAGCCTGACTGATATTTGTAGATCATGTTATTATCATTCCACAGGGGTAGATTTGGTCGAAGACAGCTCTTTCAAATAACTTTGGAAATAACCGGAAATAGAATTGTCTGTAGTTGCTTGGGTCAGTATAACACCACTTTGTGATAAGGGCATATCCTGGCATTTTTCCACATATCAGGGAAAATAGCTGTTATTAATGAAAGGTTAACTAAGTGTGTGACAGTTCAACAATAGATGCGGCACCCAGTTTGAGAAGCTTAGCTGGAAGTTCGTCAGTACCGGTTGCTTTCTTCCTGGGAGAGAGATTAAAGATGCACGTAGAGATTTTTGGTTTGGGCACCAATTATATTGTGTCATATGTATGATTTCCTATAGATAAGACCCCCAATAGATTTCTTACCTTGGGTCTTTGTGGCTACAAAAATGCCCTGTAAGTGAAAAAAAATATGATTTTTCATTTCCTTAATTTCAATATAAAAACATTAGGCTGATTTGTTATTGCTCCTATACGAAATTAGAAATTTGCACAATTTTTTGTACCAAAGGAAAATTTTTCACCCTAATCCTTTCACATAGGGACATTTCTGATAGAAAGCTTTAAGTAGTGGCAAAATTAGATTTTTCACATTTTTAGGGACCAACCTGTTATTTGAAATCTCTCGTTGCACCTTTTAACTTTCAAGAACGTAGTCCAGCTAACTGGATAAAAATGTAAATTACAATATTGGGCTACCCGCATCGTTATTAGCCTTAACACAATAGCCATCATGATGACTGTCCAGAATCCGGAATTTCTGCTGCTAAGTTCCGAATTTCGGCCCTATTTGTGCAAAAAAATCTTCATCAGTTGGCAAGACTTTTGGCCGCAACGTTCATCATTTCCCTTTTTAAAGCAACTGATATTTGTACTACTATTACTTTTATACCAGGAATAATGTGACGAATGGTATTCCAAACATGTTTTAGTCTTATACCACATGTTTCATCACTTATTTTGAACAAAAGACTTTTTTACTTTGCCTGATTGCAGCATTAATTTTGTTTTTCAGAGTGCGATAATAGCCCAATCATAGCACTATCACTCACTTTTTAACAAGCTTTCTTTTTCAATAAATCCCTTTCATCATGCCTTAAAATTGATAAGTCATCGTGATACCATGGAGCTTTCATACTTCTACCCGTTTTCTTTTTTAGTGGTGCCTGACGATTGGCATACTGTCGAAATATTGATTGAAACCTATTTGCAGCCACAATAATATCATTACACAAGTAACTGAGTCCAATCACATTCTTTAAATCAGAACAAATCAACATCATTGAATGTTGTAATTACGGCTAATATGATACTTATGACCCGTCTTATCGATCCTTTACATCCACCAATAGTTATATACACCAGAGAATGGTCACTGATACCAATGTGGTTAACTCCACTGTTGACAACTTTTGTTTACATCAGAATATATACAATGATCAGCAACGATTCAGTGTTTTCATTGATGCGAAGTAGGCTCATTGATGAGTTGATTTTTAGATGGGAATTAGGTGACCTCATTAACCGTTTTTGTTATAACAATCATGTCATCACAACAGAGCACATTTAGATCGCCAATTCAATACGATGTTTCTCTCTTTTTTCTTCCTTCTTGTTCACAGAATACAAAACTTTTTCCTATTGATCAAACTTTCCTCAATCCTGGTAACCTGGAGTCCTTTACATACAATAACAAGAATGGTTTTTTGTTGGTAATCTTAACTTCTTAACGTCCAAACATTATTTCTAACTCATCCTGGGCATAACATTCATTACCACCCACAATATGAGTGAAACTAGGGCTTTGTCTTACATAAACTGCAACACCTCCGCCTTGGCGATTTCGCGATCGTTACGCGACATAAAATTATCCGTTAATATAATAGGCTCTTGTCAGACTATCAATCTCATCAAGTCTCGTTTCGGAAAGACCCATGATATCAAAAGATTTCATTCATCAAAATTATAAATTCATCAAAATACCGGGTAGGTGGCATTAAATATTGAGGTGGCCTATTTTAAGGCCTTTGTGATTGGTGGTATGGAACAGCCTTTAATTGTGGGTTATTAACAGGACCGGTCCGCACAAGCCATGTTACCACTGTCATTTCTTTCATATCGTACCATTATCAACCTCATTATTATCACGATTATGATCAATATTAGGGATCCTCAATCACTATTGAGCAATAACCTCATCAGGAATATTTATATTCAATCAGTAATGTCATTAGAACACATTTCATTCTCACATCAATATTTGAAACATTTCTCTATCAATCGTGAGTGTAATGACAGCCTGTAACTGATAATTTTTCATTACATTTTTTCAGTCGCATTACAATTAGGAAACCTATCATGTTTCTTATTTATATGGTCTTTAATGTATTCGGCACACCTATCGTGGCCTAGTGTTCATTTTTCCATCATTGACAGTACGTTCCTTATGACCAAACGAGAGCAGCCGTGACCAATCTTACTCGTTTATCGTATCTGGCTCTGCAGGTTGATTGTTGTGTTTGATATTTCCCCCCGCATTAAAGCAACACCGCTATATTTGTTGTGAGCGACTTTTGTAAGACCCTTCGTACTCGCGATCGTGGTGTCCGCGCGAGTTAGGCCTTTGATATCGTGTGTATGATGTTCGCGTACACTGCTCAGATGGTCTACGTTGTCTATTAGAATTTTGTTTTTTGCTTAACCTTGTTTTGTTGTTTCATTTGACTGTATTATCTCCACGGTTTTGGAGGTATGTTCAAGTCCGATACAGAGTCCGAATAGGCGCGATAAGTGAATGTTTACAACCTCGCTGAGACAAATGAAGTCCATCTGATAGTAGTGATGTGTCCGACAGCTCCATTTCTGTAGGTCATATGTTTGGGCCAACGTCGATAAAGTGAATATCCATCCTACTGCAAAGTTCCTCATCGTGCTTCATTCAGGAGCTTGATCTTTGGCGTCGTAGTTTTTAATCGCCGCGTGGACAGATTTGCTGATATGAAGATTTCCGTCCTTTGTGGCCTCCACATGGGATGTTATGATAGCCTCCATTATTTCATTAACGGGGCTTTATTGTCAATAATCGTTGTGCCTGCGTGAATTCAATGACTTGTAGGACTGCAGTTTTGTTTTGCCGTTTATTTCTCTGAATATATCTAACATCGTGGCACCGCTGATTGCTTGTAATTTCAGCGTTTTAAAGGTTTTTGCTTGTGAAGCCCCGTAATATTGAATCACCGATAAGAAAGGTACCAGATGGTATACGTCCTTTCCTTATCAGAGCCTTGGGGCTGCCTGGACATCCTTCGGGAGGCTGAATGCTTCCTTGTTGTTTAGGAGCTCTGGACTGTTTAAAAGAGTTCAATTCAATGCCACATTTAAAGGGAGGCATTTTTCAGTTTGGAAGGTACGTTTTGTTTATCGAGTATGCTTGGGTTGAGCCGTCTCAGTGGTAATCCGTTTCTTCATAAGTTGCCTGCTGGGCTTTTGACATTTTTTTCCTGTTTGCTGGTTCATTTCTTTACCTTTTTGGTCGGGATGTGACTGTGACTTGCAAGCAACCTATAAGCGACGGTGGAGTATTTCCGCCACGGTGACGCAGGAATTCCACCGTTGATTGTGCGCTGAAACATCCGTTCCTTATAAAGCGATCGTGGATTTTACGCGCACGGACGCAGGAAATCACCGGTGATTACCGGCGCACTGGTGCGCTAAACATACGTCCCTATAACCGACGGTGGAGTATTTCCGTGCACGGTCGCAGATAATCCACCGGTGGATTACGGCGCATGCGTGCGCTAAACCAATCCGTTCCCTATAAGTAAGCGACGGTGGATATTTCGCGCACGACGCATGAATCCCCCGGTGATTACCTGCACACGGGTGTGCTAAAACACCCGTTTCCTTGTAAGCGACGTTTTGACGTGGAGTATTTCCCCTCACGAAGGGTTCTAATGGAGATTTTTTGGCATCAGAAAGGGTCCCCTACTAGTTTTGTTTTGATATTATAAAACCTAGCGAGAAAATTGAACGTTTTTTGCCAGGTACTTCGGCTACTCGCAAACACGGAAAAGTGAACACGCAAATCACTACGGGCCGCATCCCTTTTTTCCTCCCAGAAAAAAAAAAAAAAAAAAAAAAAAAAAAAAAAAAAAAAAGCACATGCCCTTTCGGTATTATTCCACTCTTGAGAATTTTCAAACGCTAAGCCAAACTTTTTTTTTTTCAATTTTAGAAACAGGATTGCGTACTACGTACCCGCCGTGGCGCAGAGAAAAGGATTATGACAGATATAGTAAATATTCACAATAATATGGTGTTCGTCTTTACCTCATCAACTCAAATAACCACCGTTCCGCGGCGGTTCCTTCTGCGAACATTGTGTTGCAAGTCCCAGAAAAATAAAACAAAATAAAAACAGAGATAAATACAATTTCCTTCATTTCCTTCTCCTACCTTCCTACCTCTACTCTTCCCTCTCCTCTCCTGTTCTTTGTTCTTCAATACTCTTCGTGTCTGTGTGCGTTATATTACTTAATAGCAACTCATCAACAATAATTTAAATTAATTTTTTTATATTTCGATTTATTTTCGGGATCGTACAAGTGTTAAAAAACGAAAAAGAAATCACACAAACACAAAAACAGGAAAAGGAAGAATTTGTTTATTTGAAACGACAGGTCTTTCATCTAATTCATTTCTTTGTGACTCGTATTTAATTCAAGTTTTTGGGAACAAACAATCAAAAACCTTCAAATAAACCCAAAATAAAAAGGAGGGAAGAGATACATATACTTCCGCTAAATGGTGGCTTTATGACGTCAGCCGACACCACAGACTCTCACGCATTTTTTACGCAAAACTTGTGATGTTCACTGAACCCCAGTAACGAAAAGTGTTGGAAATGCTATAACGTCGGTAAAGTCGGCAAAAAGAAGAATTCAGACCACGCCAGCCCACGTCACATCACATCACACACACACAACCACCACCACCGAAACACAGTCGGCGAAGATGGGGGAGGAGGCCAGGTGGACACCATTATTTTTGGTTTCTGTTAAGCAATCCACTTGGCAAACGTCCGATGGAATAAACTGATCAAAATGTATATATCGCTATGTCGAAATCGACCCATTTGATACACTGACACTTATATGTATCGGCCTACTGTTAATTTTATATTTTTTTTAAATGGAAAATACTATCTGTATAAGCGTTGCTCCCCGCTTGATTGGGTTTACCCGTGTACGGTAAAGAGCCACATTTTAATTTGGCCTGGTATCGTGAATTACCCGCCGGTTGCTTATGACTAACTCCAGATGTTCAAACCAATCAGAAAAGCTCCAACTGTCGGCATGGCCTTTGCTACCATTAGCCGTACTTTGCACTATTTCAGCGGGTTTGTGGTCGCGTCCAGTGTGAAAAATGAAGTAGAACGTAATTGACATTGCATGTACGGTTTTCTTCGAAGGTAAATTATGAAAAGATATTTATTTTCTTTATTATAAGATTCAATCAGAACTATTGCTCTTTTTAATCTGAAACTTTTCAGCTATTATTTTAGTTTGTTTTCATAGAGTTAAAAGTTAATTTTATATTTAGCAACAAAGAGGATGTTAATTATATAATACTAACAATGGCTGCGCGCCGCCACCCATCTTTACCCATCACCTTGAAAAGAACGATTTGAAAGTTTATCGTAACAAGCATAGGCCTATACAATGCCTTTGTCGCCTTATTTTGACGCAATTTCCTTTTTTTTCGCTGAGCACCAAATCATCCACTATAGTTTTTGTGGTAAATAAAATGTAAAACTAACTTAGTTGCTCTTTTCAATAGCCGTATAAGTTAGGCGTGGAAGAATAACCCTAGAGTGCCGCCCAGAATTGACCTCTCTACCCATGTACTTTTGTAAATCCTCCAGTCAATTAATGCATAAGTCACACGATCATGTTACATCTGTAGTAGTTTGAATTTGAAATGTAACATAATTTGAAGTATTTTTGACCCCTAAACCATGGTCAATTGAAAAGTCATAATTGACTTCTATTTACCTCTCCTCCAATCAAGTTTCGTAAGGGGCTAAAAAACATATTTTTCTAATTTGACCTATTTTAAAATTTTATCACAGTAAATTATGTTTGACCCCGTGTGACCCACATGGACCCCATAGTTGACCTCGTTGACCCATAACGTTGTAAAGGGTATCAACTAATCCATATGCATGCCTCACAATCAGGGTTTGCCTTACTATAATCTGTCGAGGAGTAGTGATTTGAAGTGTAACCTAATTTTGAAGTATTTTGAGTCTTTGACCCCTAAAACTCATGGGTCAATATGAAGTAATGATTGACTTTTCTTGACCTTCTCGTCCGATAGATGAGCGAAACAGATTTCGATTTGACCTTGTTTTAAATTTTACACACCGTATATGTTTTGACCCCTGTGGACCTCAATGAACCCCATAATTGCCCTCTTCCATAACTTTTGTAAAGGGGCTTCAGCTAATTCATATGCATGACTTACACGATGAGGTTACTTCAGCTGTGGGAGGCGTAGTGATTTGAAGTGTAACGTAATTTGAAGTATTGTGACCTTTGACCCCTAAACCATGGGTCAGTGATGAAGTCATGATTGACTTTTTATTTACCTCTCATCATCTCCTATGAGATGAGCTAACATATTTTTCTATTGGCCTTGTTTTAATTTTACACACATTAAATTGGTTTGACCCCTGTGACCTCAGAGGACCCCATATTGACATCTTGACCGATAACTTTTGTAAGGGGCTCACGCTCATTCTTATCATGACTCACACGATAAGGTTACTTAATCTGTAGGATGAGTAGTGATTTGAAGTGTAACGTATTTGAAGTATTTGACCTTTGCCCCCTAACGCATGGGTCAAGTGATGAAGTATGATTTGACTTTTATTGACCTCTCATCAGCTCCCATGAGATGACTTAAACAGATTATCTATTTGACCTTGGTCTTTAAATTTTACACAGTAAATATGTTTGTTGACCCCTGTGACCGCAGATGACCCCATATTGACATCTTGACCGATACCTTTTGTAAAGGGGGCTCAAGCTAATTCATATGCATTACTCACACTATCGGTTACTTATCTCTATGAGGATTAGTGATTTGAGTGAACGTAATTTGAGTAATCTTTTGACCTTTGACCCCTAAACCATGGGTCAAGTGATGAAGTAATTATTGACTTTTATTTACCTCTCATCAGGTCCTATAAGATGGCTAACGATATTTCCTATTCCTTGTTTTTAATTTTATACACAGTAAATAACTTTGCACCTTTGTTTTTTTTGGGGTGGAACCACGTGACCTTTGACCCCAAACCAACATAACTTTTGACCGTACAATCCCATGCTTCTGACCAATTTTGGTTTAAATCCGATCAAGTATGTGGAAGAGAGAGCCAATTGTCAAAAGAAAAGAAAGAAGAAGACGAAGAAGAAGAAAGAAACGGTAAGAACAAGTATTTAGGGCGATACCGCCTAACTTAACAATTTGTGGAATCCAAAATAGAAAGAACAAACATCACAATTAAAACGCAGATACGACTAATTGAATACACACACACACCGCCATGCCCCCCACCACCCCACAATACAGATCATGTCGTCATCGTCATGATCATTGTTCCTGTTATACACACAAACTGCAAATAATAGTTGTTGTTTTTGAAACTAAAGGGAAAAGTTTTTAGACATATTCAACAAATGTAACTCAGTTATAAATGAGGTTAAAGAAGTATTTCAATTTAAAATCTGCAATAGGGCCTACCCCTGTTTTTTCTTGAGGCTCTGTCCTGGAAGTTGTTACCATGGCAACATATAGTACTGACATATCATAAACGTATCAAATTCCTATAGCAATAACCAGGCCGTAGCCAGGAATTTATTTGGGGGTGCGGATTTGCCAGAAGTGGACCTTTTTTGGTTGTCGAGAAACAATTTTTACGGCATCCAAAATCTGAAGAGCGTTAACAAAACACTATAATTGTCCACGCCGAACGAGTTTTCAGGAACGGGGACTATGAAATGAGCATCGTTCGTCTGTTCGTCCGTTCATCCGTCTGTTCGTCCGTGATAAAAATTGTTCACCCATGTTGTATACGGTTTATCTGAGTTCCTGGTAGGGCAACAATGATGTAACTTGGTGGAAAGAAGCGGGTTGATGAGTTCTCGACCTGATTAGATTTGGAGGGTAAAATATGCTAATTAAGTATCTAATTTGCATAATTTATGAAAATTATCCTGCAAGTCCTGTGTACAAGTTTTCTGGAGTTCTGTAAGGCATATAATGATGTAACTTGGTGGAAGGAATCGGGCTGAAGAGTTCTCGACCTGATTACATTTTGGGCGTATTTTCGGGCAAATTGAGTATGCAATGAGCTAATTATATGCACAAATCAAGCGTAATTGCTATATTTTTGCAACGGTACATCAGATACTCAAATTCCTGCTCTGCATGCAAGCCTATCATGGGCACATCCTTTTTGCAATTTGAAAGTATGTGATATATGCGGCTTAGGTATGCAAGATGAGCGTAAATTATATTATGCCATTAATATTGTCCTCGATAACGGTACGTAAGATAGGCAAAATTCTTCGCTACATGGAACTACTATGACCATGAGGAGTGGGGTGTTGGGGAGGGGGTTGGGTATTGCGGGGTGTTGGGGAGGGGGTGGGGTGTTGGGGAGGGGGTTGGGTATTGCGGGGTGTTGGGGAGGGGTTGGGTATTGCGGGGTGTTGGGGAGGGGTTGGGTATTGCGGGGTGTTGGGGAGGGGAGTAGCATGTTGCGGCTTAGGTATGCAAATGAGCTAATTAAATATGCGTATTGCGGTATCTCTGAAACAGTACATCGGATAGGCAAAATTCCTTCTTTGGCACGAGACTACTTTCTAAGCCATAGGGGAGGGGGTGGGGTGTTTGGCGGGTGTTTGGGTGTTGTGGGGTGTTGGGGAGGGGTTAGCTATTGTTGCGGGTGTTGGGGAGGGGGTTGGGTATTGCGGGGTGTTGGGGAGGGGGTTGGGTATTGCGGGGTGTTGGGGAGGGGTAGGAGTTGCATGTTGTTGGGGAGGGGGTAGGGTGTTGCAAAATGTTTGTTGGGGAGGGGTTGCGGGAGAGGGTAGGAGTTTTTTGCGGGGTGTTGGGGAGGGGTGGGGTGTTGGGGAGGGGTGGGGTGTTGGGGAGGGGTGGGGTGTTGGGGAGGGGTGGGGTGTTGGGGAGGGGTGGGGTGTTGGGGAGGGGTGGGGTGTTGGGGATGGGTGTTGCAGGTGTTGGGGAGGGAGATGGATGTTGACATGGTGTGGGGAGCGGGTGATTTTGCGGGGTGTTGGGGAGGTATAGGGTTTGCGGGGTGGTTGGGGAGGGGTGGGGTTGAGTGAGGTGTTGCAGTGTGTTTTGGGGTAGGGGGTGGGGTTTTTAGTTGCATTTTATTGCATGTTAGTGATCGGCAACATTCGGCGGGGACATATTTTACGCATCGCGTAAATACGAGTTCGCCTTGGTATATTAGTGAATGCGGGGGTTTGCACCACGTATTGACCAATATCAGGGCCGTAGCCAGGGGGGTGCGGGGATGCGACGCACCCCCCTCCCCCCCCCCCCCAAAAAATGAAAAAGGTCCGCTTATGATGTTGAAGGTCCGCTTTGTGATGATTGCCGTTTTCTGCTGCATGGTATACGAGATACGAGTGCATTGTGCACGCACTTCTGTTGTTATTGTACTGTTTTTGCAACGATGAGATTATGTCACGATGCTCTCCCCCCTCTCTTCAAGATTGGGAGACGACGGTGAAAATTTTTGGGTCAACCGGCGAGCGCAGCGAGCCGAAAAAAATTGGTTTGTTGGTACGCTAAAGTCCGCTTTTGGCAAATCCGCACCCCCCCACATAAATTCCTGGCCACGCCAAATGTCACGCACCAAAGCAGACCTTCAACATGGCAAAGGGACCTTCAACCCCTGGCTACGGCCCTGGCAATAACGGATTATTTTATTTTCGGATACCGGAACCAGAACCTTTTTTCAATATTAGGAATAACAAACTTTTTTGAGTTTTGGATCGCGAACACCTTTTTAAAATTCGAAAATAGTGAACACTTTTTAAGATTCTGAATAGCAAACCCTTTTTTCGATGTATTTTTCACGTTCCCCGATATTTGGAAAGAACAGTTCTCCTACAATCCACATTCTCCCAGTAATTATCAATTATGAACCAAGACCCGATACCGCGTGTTGATGTTGCCGATTTGCTTAGGTGCAGAGACCCCACACTGCGGGTCAGATGTACCGATTTGTAAGCGCTTACAAACGTACCTGTCAATCAATATGTCAATCACCTATGATAGTCCCTTGATTTGTATAGGTTTTTAAAATGGAATTTGTTTTATAGCTCCCACTTCTTGTAAAATTGCTTTATTTATTATGTTACATTTTTGTGACTTAAGCACTATTAGCACATTTTTTGAAGAGCGCCCCAATTTTCAAAATTTAATATTTTTGCACAGCTATGTTAGTAAAAAATTGAATCTTGCTCAGCACTTGTTAAATTATATCCGAAAGCTGCATACAAACGGCCAGAAAATCACGGCTATCAATATCCCTGCTACCACCCATTGGTTAATAAAACAGGTGCCTCGGGGCGAGTCTATTTTTACACTAGATTCTTGTCTTATAACGGAATAAACTGCATCATAGTATTGACGTCTATTCCGCAGAAGAGTAGAAAGATGATTTTTCTATTTTAGTTACGTCGCATGAAACCCAAGCGCACCATGGACTCCCGAGCGCACCTAGAGCGAACTTTTGTACTAAAATGCACCATACTTAGGCGCATTCTAAATCGCGCTCGATAAGACACGGCGTATGATGTAGGAACAAAACAAATCTCTTACACTGATACATAGACTACTGGTCATATATTTATTTATTTATTTGAACATTCACTTTTATAACAGCGGGACCCGTCCATTCGACGGTGTGTTCATAAAAAATAACATACATAAAAACAAACAACAAAATGAGAAGTAAAAAAAGGTATATATAATAATAACAAGTAAACGTAAACCTTACGTTTTAAAAATTACAATAAACAATGTGCCCGGTGTACGTATTAGAGTGCCTCTCTTTTAAATTCCCTCTTATTATCGCTCTGATAATAAGTCGACAAATATATAATAAGGCACATTGTGAGACTTTTTTGGGAGTTTATTGATTACTTTGTACTTTTTTTAGCACACGAGTGCGCCGGTAATTCACCGGTGGATTCCCTGCGTCCGTGCGCGGAAATACTCCACCGTCGCTTATAAGAAACGGGGGTTTCAGCGCACGAGTGCGCCGGTAATTCACCGGTGGATTCCCTGCGTCCGTGCGCGGAAATACCTCCACCGTAGCTTATAGGGAACGGATCCCGTTGCGCCGTAATCCACCGGTGGATTCCCTGCGTCCGTGCGCGGAAATACTCCACCGTCGCTTATAGGGAATGGATGTTTTAGCGCACGAGTTCGCCGGTAATCCACCGGTGGATTCCCTGCGTCCGTGCGCGGAAATACTCCACCGTCGCTTATAGGGAATGGATGTTTTAGCGCACGAGTTCGCCGGTAATCCACCGGTGAATTTCCTGCGTCCGTGCGCGGAAATACTCAACCGTCGATTATAGGAAACGGGGGTTTCAGCGCACGGTGATCGGCCGATTGTTCTCTTTCTATATGTCATATTGTTTCAAATTATTGATATCCATTCGTGCGGCTGATATCAGACGGTGGATTTTTCTGCGACCACCGTGCGCAGTCATTCCACTAGTGGACGTTTTGTGTAGGGTCGCGGAAGATCCACTGGTGGATACCCTACATACATGTGTGTCTCTTCAAATAGCCTATGGCCAATCTATCGGACTTCAACAATATGGTGGGGAGTTATTTATTTTATCTCCAGCTGGCACTCAAAGTGGCATTCATTGCCTTGCATTTACTCTGCTAATGTCAGGATGTCTTTTCTTTTAGACCCACGAGTACTTCGTGGGTGTATAGTACTGGGGGTTTGAAGCCATATGGTTTTGTTAATGTGTTCGTTTATCTCATATCGTATTGTCTTGAAATTTTTGCATGTGTAATTGGGATGACGTGGGAAATAATGGCCAGCGTTTAGTTTGGTGACAATAAGGTTGTGAAAGACCAAGTTTAGGGTCTAAACAAACAAATTAGTTGAATTTGGTTTGTTGTGATGTGTCAATACAGCTCCTTTGGATGTGTGCATTGTAAAATGCTATGAAAGCAGTTCGGAATAGCAAAAGTCAACCACTGTAGCTGCTATGTTTACCTTAAACTTATGTCAATACAGTGTGTTGCAATTGTGTTGTGTACTGATTAGGGTCACAACCTTGCAAGGACACGTGTCAGATGAGCATTTGACAATTTGCTTTGTACATAGTTTTCAATGGACTATGGGTTTGTAAATTTCTGCACATGAGTAATTTTGTGAAAAATGGTTTATATTTCCTCAGAATGTAAATTTTGTGTTTTTTGCCATAGTGCATGCCACCCAATCTAAATTGACACTAGGCTTCGCTCAGTTAATTATTCTGGTCCTGAAGTCAGATAGTTATAATATCCTCTACCCCAGTAAAAAATCATTTCTTAATATTAAATAATGTCTGGAATGTCCTCTACATTTTCTGTGTGTGGTGTGCGTGCGGGCGGTGTGTGCGTACATGCGTGTGTGTCTATGTCTGTATGCCTCCTGTTCGTGCCCGTCTCTCTGGCTGTCAGTTTTTTAGGTGTGACTCTCGTTTATGGGTATTGTACTTTTGCATCATTTGAGGGAAAACACCCTCAAATTGAATTTAAGGGCATATGCCAATTTTTAGGCAATTCATTAAAAGTTATGGCTTCTTATGAGCTGTTTGTGTTTACGGTTGTTTTTGCTGTTTTGGAGAGTTATGGATTGGTTCATTGATGAGTTATGTTTAGAGGTATTTGGTGAGGTAGGAATGGTGCTAGGAATGGAGTTCATAGACGAGTTATGTTCAGAGTTTTAGAGTTATTTTGGTGAGTTATGGATGGTCATCGATGAGTTTGTTTTTTTAGAGTTTTTATTTTTTGGTGAGTTATTAAATGGAGCCCGTCAATGAGTTTTAAGCGTTATTTGTTAGTGAGGTATGAATGGAGTTCATTGATGCTTTATGTCTTAGAGTTATTTTGGTGAGTTAGGAATGTGAGTAAGTTTGGTGAGTTATGGAGTTCATCGATTGAGGTTAGGTTGGTTTTTTTGATTATGTTTTGGTGAGTTATAAATGGGGCCCGTCATGAGTTTTAGCGTTATTTGTTAGTGAGGACTCACATAACTGGAGTCGATTGATGAGTTCTGTTTTAGAGTTATTTTGGTGAGTTAGGAATGGAGTAATTTGGTGAGTTTATTGAGTTCATCGATGAGTTTAGGGTTTTAGAGTTTTTTGATATGTTTTGGTGAGTTATAAATGGAGCCCATCAATGAGTGTTTAGACATAGTTGGCAGTGGTGTTTGTAACCCACCCTTTTTATTTTCAAACCACCCTTTTTATGAAAACACCCTTTATACTGAACTCAATAACCCACCCTTTTACTTTATGGGCTGTGACACTTGGTGTGCAGTGGGTTCTGAACCAGATCCATAATTTTTAGTAATATCGTTGGTCTTGGAAGTCATTAGCTTTGTCTTGATGTGTCTACAGAAAACACATTTTGATTTTTTCCCCATATTGAATACATCATGGCAAACAATTCCACAGAGAGGCGTTTGTATTTTATTAACCATCAAAACCCACCCTTTTTATTTCTGGACCCACCCTTTTTACAAAAGTACCCTTTATACCAATGAAATTCAGTATCCCACCCTTTTACCAATTTTCAGAATGTTTATAACCAACTCATTGATGAGTTATGTTGTTAAAGTCATTTGGGTGAGTTATGGATGGAGTTCATCAACCTGTTCAGAATTTTAGGTTTTTTTTTGGTGAATTGAGGCATTCATTGATGAGTTATGGTTTTTTGGTTTTGGTGAGTTATGGATGGAGTTCACCAATGATAATTTGTTTTTAGAGTTCTCTGTTGGTGAGATATGGATAGAGTTCATTGATGAGTTATGGTTTTAGAGTTCTTGGTGGTCGCAAAAGCCGGGTGACCGCCTTGTATCTATTAAAAGGCCATTCCTCCATTTACCAATTAATTCCTCCATTTACCAATTAAAGGGCCATTCAGGCCATTTCTCAGTAACCAATTAAAGGGCTATTCCTCCATTTGCCAAAGGGGCCATTCCATCAGTTACCTTGGAAAGGGCAATGCAATTTTATTTCAAATTAAAGTGCCATTCCTTCATTTAACAATGAAAGGGACATTCCTCAATTTACTAATTATTAAAAGGATATTCCTCCACTTACCAAATAACCAGTCATTCCTCAATTTACCAGTTAAAGGGCCATTCCCAATTAAAGGGGCATTATATGATTTTCTGAAAATGGTTAAGATTATAATTGGATTAAAGAGGCATTATGTAATTTTCAAAAAAAATTATGACAGGAATGTATTTTTTGCACCATTTGAAGAAGAGCGCCCTCGGGTTCATGTTGACCTCAAGTACTTTGTGCTACACTACATTTTCTATTTTGCCAAAGCATATTTTATTTCCATCTTGAATCTTATTTGTTAAAAAACTGTCTGCCAACCAATAACTTGTCTTAGGTGTCTCATGCATTGCGTCTCCAAGGATCATTCCAGTTCCACCATACAAGTGGGTCTTATGCATCATTGATGCTCTCGTTTTCAGTTTGCATCCAGATTTTGTGCATGTTCATGCTGGTTTCATCTTCCGATTCCTGATGGGGCGGAAGGTAATTCTTCACACCCCAATGATAAATGGCAACATTCACAGGAGTTGCTGCTGCTGTTCTTGTCCCTGCTGTTGTATTCCTCTTCATGAATACCTTGCCTTTGGCTATCTCTTGTCCTTATCTCTGTTGTTTTGAAACTTGTACATTAATTTTGTCTTCCAGTTGGCCTGCAAATTACAATAGATGGACAATTTTTTTTTCCAATTACAACTCGGATATCAATTAAACAAAGATATTCAAAATTTACTATAACCTATAAATAAAACTGGAATCAAAGGTACATTTAAGCAGTGAGCATGGTGGCAATGGTGCAGCTATGTTTATTTTCAGCGGGGGCAAGAAAGTCTTGTTGATTGAAAAAATCCTCGAAAAGAGCACAAAATTTTTGCCTTGTTTTTACAGTCTTGACAATAAAGGTACGGTATATTGATTGTAAATTAGTATTGAGACTATTTTGACCATAATGAAGGGCACATTGGATCAAAACGAATTATGCTGTGCATAATTAATATGGCCTGTAGTGAGTATGCTGGGGCTATCACAGTACCAAGTTTGATGAAGATCTGTTATTGCATTGACGACTTACAGTAGATTAAAGAGAAATCAACCTCGAAATATGCAAATGTGAAATTTTAATTAAAATACTAATTAATACGCATGGATTGAAATAAAAAGAAAATACTAATTAACATGCATGTATTCTGTCACTAAACTATAGAGCACCACCACTCATCAGGGGCTATCACACCACCAAGTTTGATGAAGATCTGTCATTGGTCATTGCATGGTGCACATTCAAATGTTTTTAAGGAAATACAACTTTCAAGGTAAAAACCTAATCTGCAAGTACCAACTATACACATAACAAGGCCTCTCTCATAACTGCACTCACATAGCACAAATTAATAACTTGCACTGCAATACATGCAAGTAAACGGCAATCTTATTAGATTCAAGTCAACAGAAACCATACGGTCTCTTTTGACACCTCCTTGAATGTTTTTTTTTTCCTTTTTTTTTTTTTGTTGTTTTTTTTTTTGTTTCTGCAAATATTAAATCCCCCAGTACTGGCATGGCTTTTGAATTGCTCAATTGTTCAGCTTCTGAAAATAATTTGGATGTGAAAATGAAAATGATGTAAAAATTGAAAATGCTGGTATACCTGCATTAAAAGCTTCTTTACAAACCACGTAACAAAATAAAAACTAATGAAACCCTGGAGTGGGAACAATTGCAAGCAAACATCGCTCAAACTAGGGTTCGATTTTAACTTTCACTTCCTGCCATGTCCTTTTCATGGCCACCTTGACAGAAATTTGCAATAGCCCTTTACCTGGAAGTTCTTTGGAAACACTTCCTTTTTGCAAAATGACTTGCTCACAGCATCGCTTCTCCTCATCTGTCCATTTCCTCCTCACTGTATTTTTATGCTTCCTTACTGACTTGTTTCCTTTCCTTGGCATCTTCCTTTTGAGTGTACCATGAGTTATCAATGGATCTTCCACCTCACTATCAGTATCACTAGTTTCCATTCTTGTATGCTGTTTGTGTGTACTGAGACCTTCTATCTCATCTTTCCCCTCTCTATTGCTAGATGAAGCTGCCACATTTGAAATTTCCATATCATTCTCAAAATTTGACACGTCAGCACTGTCAGTTGATTCTGCGCTTGTACTAGGGCCATCCTCTACTTCTCTAACTATGTCTTCTACAGCACTTTCAGCATCCACAGTAGGACCTGCTCTGGCATCATCCAGCTCAATCATTTCTTCAGATTCAATTACTATGTCAGTGAGGTCTTTTCCTGCATACTTGGCAAGGTTTCCATCTGATGCAGCAATAAATACCTTAGACACTCGAGATACCTGCAGAACATCAATGGGTAAGCGATAAAACTGCCTATGAACCCGTATGTCATGTCCCAAATAACGGGCAAGCAATCCATCTCATATTCGACCAAAACCTTGTGTACTTGGGCCATGCTGCGATACATGGTTTTCCGGTAGTTTGGTTGAAGTGAGTATAATTTCTGGATTAGTAGCCCACATTCAAATGCAAATCTGTGCAACACATCTGAACCACGGAAGTGAGAATATTCGAATTATTTGGAAACAGGTAAGTATTGCATGGTCTACAGTTCTGGCATTTTCTCGAGTAGCAGCTGCATCCACTTGTTGACTTTGGTGGTGATCAGAATCGGAACAACACCTCTCTTGCCATTGATTTCCAGGCCGCTCAAGGATATTCAAACAGACCTCTCTCACATTCATCCAGGTCCAGATTTTCAAAGAATGCATATCCATGCGTGCTTTTTCTTTTGCCATTGCAAGTCTCTCAATTCATTTTAGCGACTTCCCCTGATCGCTTCCTATTGAACATAATCAGCTCTGCAAGGACTATCTGTGTTAGATTAGAGTATGCTTATCACTATCCCTCCTCAAGATCTCCTTCCCATTTCAGAAATCATCATTCGCTTTGCATTGTGTAAGCGGTATTAACTCTACTCTGTGCGTCCTTCTGAGAGATCTTGTGGGCGAGCTGAAACCCCATTCCATCGCATCTACACTAATTTCAGGAAAGGTCAGTATGTCTTTGGCTGCGTCTGTGTCCTGTCACTCTATGGCATCCACCATTTTAGCCTCAGCTATTCTCTTGAGAAGAGACCGACTTATTGCTTGACTTGGTGCCTCAAAATGAGAAATCCTGAAATCCAGCGCACTCTTTAGCTGCCTCTGAACCACCACTGAATTGGTGGGTGAATGAATCAGTGAGTCCACAGAGGTTCATCATTTTCCTTTTCACAGAAGATGTTTTCATGGGATACCGGCGATGCATACTTTTCTGTCATTTGATTTCCGTAACACCAAGTGCTTACCATACTGCATGATGAGTGGATCCGCCATACTTACTTTACCTACTCTATCTTTTCTCATACTATCAAAGGACACCGCTATATCTTTGATTCACCTGCGGGCACACTGTGAAGAATGCCCCTTTTCTCTGTAACTCGCCCCTTTTTTTCCTCCACTCAGCATCAGCTTTCTTCTGGGGAGCCACTGGGCACTGGGGCGTCCACATAGTATCTTAGCATCCCCTAGCTATGTACCATAACAGTATTAGCAGCATTAATCCAAGTAATTTGTCAGAAGGCCTTTGTTTTACAAGGAAAATTCTACACTTTGTTCACCTACTTTCTATATGGGTGTATTCCCTAGATTTTTCAGTAAATTGAACTTGGCCATTTTGATGGTCGGGCGGAGCCCAGCCAGTATGAGCAAATCCGTGTAACGGATGGCTGACTGACTCTGACCTGACTGAATTCAGTGCCGTTATTAAAGTTGTTGCCTATACCGATCATTTAACGTCTTGGACCAATTTCAAAGAAACACCATATTAGCCTACCTCTTGAAAGCTTACAGCTGGTCGGGCCGTGCATGATCGCGGCAAGGAAAAGGATTTTTACGGCTAATATAATCGTTTTACTATTATAAACCAATTACAAGAATAAGCTCTTCAAATTACAATTTACCAACCGTCCAAAGTACCAAGCACCCACTTTGAATTTTCAGAAAAGAGTATTAAAGTTCTAATTTAGTCGATCTGGATCAGAAATTGGTCCGTTGGGCGTTTATGGGTGCCATTATTTGCAACACTGTCAAGGCTGGTCGATTCGGTCACAAAACCAGTTCGGCCCATGAGAATTCGGACTCAATATCAATACGGTCCCAGTCAGTTCGGGCTCACGGCAATTCGGCCCATGGTAATTCGGTCCCATTAAGAAAACGCGTGTTAAACAATGTGGCGTGGTTAACCCACCTAAAACCTTGGCCTAACATTTCATTACGAATCATGATCATACTTACTAGATTTTTATTGTGATATCATGTACAAACAATCATTTAGTATCATTATGTAGACCCACATCATGGAAAAACTTAGCTCCGTCATTTTGGATAATTTAGAGAGCGTGTTTTAGAGTTTTTAACCAGCGTTTTGCAAAATTAAATTAAACTATTATGCTAATGAATATTTTACGCATGGGATCTATAATAAAGAAATACCAATTTGTCATGTTGATAATCAATTAGCATGAGTCATCGTACCTTATTGGACTGTGGCCTTATGGAAAGGAACGAGACAGTATAGGCCGTATGAATTTCGTGTCAAATTGCAAACAAATATATTTGTCATGCATTTTTGTGAACAAAATAATGTACATATACAATTTAGAATACGTTTTATTGGCGTTGTTTTTACACTTTTACGCAGTGGCATACGCGGAAGCGGTTCATCCACAATAGGGGAAATCAAAACAGACAACAAAATAATTTATAGTGAAAAAAGCCGTAACAATCTTTGTTTGGTAAATGGTCCGTATTTTATTGTGTACTACATAACTACATGTATTAGGATACATTTAACTGGATCCCCAAATTAGTACGTGACTTTCACGGTAGCTTAGTTCCCTATAGTGCCGTACAAATAACAAAAATCACAAGAAAAAAAAAAAAAAACGTCTAACTGTGAAAGGCACTGGGATTCACAGGCTCGGTAGCAGCAATTGGTTAATCTGTAACCCTGTATTGTAATACGACTGAAACTTCACGGATGATGATTCATAAATCGATGAAAGCCCATGTAAAATGTCGTTTCACAAGCCATTTCTTGACCACTTAAGACCCACTCTCAAAGCAAATTCCGTCGATTGGAGATATTTCGCAATAGGGGGCTATATAAGTTGTGTGATAAACAAACAAGGGGAAAACGACTACGTATTCATGTACACAGAAGTAGCAGAAAAGAAAGTAGAAGGCAACCGAATATCCACAAAATGCGCCAAAATCAGATAAATTGGCACGTGGTGTTTTCATTTTGGGTCCGATTGGCATGGGGACCGCATTGACGGATATGAGGCCGGATTGGTGTATTTTACCTGAGACCGAATGTACGTGTTTTTTTTTTCCACTTGGACGAATTGTGCCATGGACGAATTGGGATGTGGGCCGAATTGACCACGAGAACACGGAGTTGCTGAGTCGCATGGGCAACGGACCGAACCACACCGAACGGACTGGGACCAACAAACGTAAATGCAATATTACCGTATTTGTAAGGGTTAAAGTCATATTCCTTAACTATCCCTGTGCATGAAAGAGTAATTTCATCTGGACTAATTAATTGAGATGAAAGAGGTAATTTCCAATCTTTTTCCACCTCTTTCCTCGCCGTTATCTGAGACCACAAAATTGCTTTTATGGAAAGAATTTAGTATTCTGCCACAGGTTACGAGTTCGGCAACGTTAACGGATAAACCGCATTAAACTGGAGTATGTGACTCATGAGTTAGCTTGCCATCTCCAGCATGTTGAGCCTGTCAATTGTTACTCTTTTGCGTTCTGTTTGGGCAATAGTGAACACTAATTACCATGTGAAAATTAAGTGTAGCAGAGAGTGCAAAGTGTCACGTTAGTTTCAAAGACACCAAAAAAAAGGAGAAATATTTAACGTGTCATTTTAAACCTTAAAAATGATCTGCATAAAGTAACACATATTCAAAAAACAGTCACAATGCAAAGCTGCCCCCCTTTGATGTGACCCATCACAATTACCTTTTTGCAAAATAACCGACCCGCTATCACTAGCTACCGCTAGCTTGTTTTTAATCTTCTATGTTTCCTCAAGAATTCTTTACCTCATTACAGTCTCTGTGATTCTGAAAACGCGGAGAGTTTCCGATTGGCGGCTTTTACCTACAAAGCCAAAACTAGAACTTTTTGTCATACTTTCGCCCTTGCTTATTATCGCCACATTGCACTACAGTTCCCCTCTCTTCTTTCAAACCTCTCTGTCCGCTTCTTTGAGTCTACGATCAGATTCAGGCATGTCACTTCCACTTGGGTAATAGCTATTCAGAACTGGCTCTTCTTTCTTCTTCTTCTTCAGATTGTGGTGTATCGCCATTTTGGATCTTCCTTGGAGTCTACAGATTTTGGATTCAGCAGGCACTGTCACTATCCAATTGTGATCAGAAACTGCGCTTCTTCAGAATATATGTCATCTCTCCATTTGGCTCTTCCTTGGAGTCTACAGATTTGGATTCAGGCATCTCACTTCACTTAGGTGATAGGATCAACTGCTCGTCTTCTTTCTTCTTCTTCCAGATTGTGTGTCATCTCCATTAGTATCACTATGCTTCTCAAGGTTGTCTGTCTGCCAATTTGATCACAGCATAGGACTGCAGACTGCTGCCCTCCTCGGATTCTGCAACAAACACAAAAAAACCAACAAAACATATAACAATGCAGTAATTGGCCCTACGTTGTCATTTGCCAAGATACAACACACTCAAGTTTGGTATCTCTGGGCTAAACTTTTTGATGCAATGATGGCCCAGTCAAGAAGTTCTTCCCCCCCCCCCCCCCCCGGTCAGAGTAAAAAAAACAAAAATGACCAATACCAAATTTCCTTTTTGGTCAATTTTCAGTTTTTGCACCTCAAGCAATGATTTTTGCCCCACTCAATGCCATCCCCTCCCCGCAGAAAAATCTGGTGCACTACTGTGACAGTGTTTACCTTTCAGGGCACAATTGGAGGGCACAATCTCAACTTTTAACACTGCTACATTAGTCTCTGTTATTATTTAACTGCACACTGATTCATGCATGAAAAGTGCTCATCCGAAGGTCCGCCTTATGTGCACATAGCTAGAACTTTGTTTCAAAATCGGGGGGGGGGGGGGGGGACTTCGAATGTTGGGTACGCGACATGTGGCCTGTCGATAGACCCCCTTTTTTTTTTAACTGGCCCTGGGTACCCCTTTTAAAAAACGCTACATTCCTAAATTTTAGAGGTATTACTCATGAACCCTTTTTTATTGAACAACTTTGATACTGAAAACCTGCCTCAATTTTTTCCTGTTTTCAGCTAACATGACTCTATTTTTCCATTTTCTGCAACCAATAGCTTGTGTATAATAAAAAGTACTTTCATTCAGCATTTTGCTGTCAATTTCATTGAAATTTACCTAACTGTACCTACGCTCGGCCAAAGTCTACAGGAATGGACCCCCCCAATTTTTTGGATTTTTACCCCATTTTCTGAGGCTTGTTACTAAATGACCCCCCTTTTTAAAATGTCATTACTCCTGAAAGGACCCCAGACCCATTCTTTAGATTTTCGACGGATGGTAGGCACATGCCTGCTCACTCCGATAGGGTCAGAAATACTAACAACACATTAGACTTTTACACACATTATACTTAGGAAAAAGTAGTTCAGTACATGTAAATACTGAGAGGTGATCATGGCACTTTATGGGATACAACATACACTAAAATCAAAATTCTTATCTGCAGCTATTAGCTTTTTTCAATTATTATTAAGAAATTTTGGATAGAGTCCATGCTCATGAAGCCCATTGCGTACCATACCGACCTGAATCAGATTCATTGGATTCAGTTTCACTTTGTTTGAAAAAAAAAAACCTCTAACAAAAAACATTATTCATCTCATCAAAATGGCTATTCCTTTTACTCTACAAAAGACAATGAAAGTTGTATTCTACCCCAATAGAGGTTCTATATCGCCTGTTTTGCCGACCACAAAGAAAACATAGAGTACCAACAAATAGGAAAGCAATGGCTGCCTCCGCTTCTTCCACATACTGTGGGTTGCCTTGCCGATTTGCATATACACTAATAAGTTAAGTGATACAAATTGATGTATGGGTTAGAGGTGGCCAGGTGTAATAAGAGTGCATCTGGATCAATTGTGCTCAGATACTCTTTTTTCTCATAATGCAAGGAGCGTGGAAAAGGTGAAAAGATTGATTCATTGAGGCGGTTTATTTAAAATCAAGACTGCCTGACGGTCATTTCATTTCGTTGTGTGGCCATGGGTAGCAGAAAATTTAACCACCCAAAGCAACCAACATCAAACAACTCATTTTCCATATTCATTCACTGCGTTATATCACAAAGAATCATATGAAGAAATCACTAAATACCTTGATCACCTCAACCACCTTTTCTTTCTGTCTTAGCATTTCAGAAACATGGCTTAATGACACCAAATCACCACCTCCCTTTAATGGCTACAAGTAACATTCCAGAGCACTCACTGGCAGCGGAAGGGGCGTTTGTCTTTACATAAAAAATCCCCTCTCATACAAAATATCGACACAACACCAGACCAGATTTTTACTCACTTTTCATCGAACTCACATTAAACACCAACAATAGACCCAAAACCACATAACTGTCGGAGTTAGTTACAGACGCATGATGAACACACAATCCAAAAATTTTTAACAATAGTTCCGAGCACTTCGCACTGAACTAAATTAAAACCAACCGTGATGGTCTATATGTCGGTGACTTTAATTTCAATCTTCTCAATTATTCACTCATCCAACACATAATGACTTTATTAACAACATCACTTTGCAAAACTCTATATCCCAAAAATTAACCAGGACCTACAAGAATTACGCAGAACACAGCCACGCTCCATTGGAAACATTATCACCAACTCCAGTGACACAGACTCCACACCCGGGATATTTGTCACTGACACTAAAGGTATCACTTCCCAATATTCCTCATTGCATCTCTTAAGCATAAGCTGCCACCAAAAAAACAAACAATCACTAAAACGTGACTTCAGAGATCACAACATTCGCACATTTAACCGTAGAATCAACACTGAATCATGGGAACATTATACTCACAGAAAATGACCCTAACATTAGCGATTAAAGCAACTTCATTACAACTTATAGAAGGAATTACAAACGACTCATTCCCCTTACACAAGAAGACCCTAAAAAATAGTAACCATAAGCTGCCCCGGGATGACAACTCAATTTCCATCAATAAACACAACACAGCCTCTATAAACATACCTGAAGAACACACACACAACCAAACAACAATACAAACAGTACAAAACAAATTAACCCACATTATTCGTATTGCCAAGAAAAAACACAACACAGAAACAAATTCCGAAACTAAAAAATGACCTTCACCCAAACCTGGACAGTCCCTCAACACATTCTAGGTAGAACGGGTATCCACTAAAACAATCCCTGACCTTTTCACTCATAATATAAGCAGATAACCTGACCCGCTTAACATAGCTAACGCATTCACCGATCACTTCACTAACCCTTGGGAAAAAACTTGGCTTGAACCAATTCCCACCTTCCATTAACTCATTTAACCAACACCATTCCAACAAACACCTTCACTTCAATTTTTCTGAATCCAGCTACTGTAGATGAAATGCACAAACATCGCCACCTACTAACCTGGTAAAGTGCTGGTACCGCCACGATAGATCCTGTGATGCTAAGAAATCATATGATAACATCAATCGCCTCTATGCACCTATTTACCAATCACGTTTCTCACCGGAACTTTTCCAGATCACCATCAAATTTAGCCAATCATTCCAATTTACAAAACACAGATGCACATAACAATTGCCAATTACGCCCATTTTTTCTTTTCCATCTTTTTTCAAAACTACTTGAAAAAATCATGTTCACACGTTGTCTTCATTCTTCATAGCCAACATCTTGTCCGATGACCACTACGGTTTTTAGCCCAAAACGCTCCACTTACATGGCACTCCTGAACTAACAACTAACCTCAACCTTGCACTAACAATAAACCCCACCATGGGGTATAATTCCTGGATCTCTCCAAGGCTTTCTACACTATTGATCACAACATTCTTCTTAACAACTTTATCATACGGGTGGTCCTGGGTGGTGTCAGGAGTTCTACTTCCTACTGCTCACAATCAGTCAACATACACTCCATCCATATCAATCAAACCTATCACAGTGGCGTCCCTCAAGGCCTCCTCCTTGGATCCCTACTTTTCATCATTTACCTGAATGACATCAACCAACATCTCTAACACACTAAAACTAATCTATTTGCAGATGGACACAAACTTTTCTCTCAAACTCCCCAATATTAAGGCACTTTTTAACAACATGAATCATGAACTCGCAAAAATCACTGACTGTTTTCGGGCTAACAAATTTTAACTTTCTCTTATGTTTTCAAAAAACTAACTCCATGCTTTTCTCTACACACAATAAATCACAATCAACATTAACCATAGATAACCAACAATCTCCCAGGTACAATTCCACCAATTTCTTTGGCATTACAATCCGAACGACAACTTACATGGCAAACCCTCACTCTGTCACTACCAAAGCGTCTCACGCAATTGTTACAATCTACAAGTTAAACACCACCTTCCAGCTACACCTTAAATCACTTTACAACACACACAGTTCTCCATACCTTAGCACTGTAACATCATTTGGGCCCTCCAACTATCATTCACGTCTCAGCAAACTAAACAGCACACAGAAATGGGCCATTCTCCCTATCACAAACTCACCCCCCTCCCCTAGAACTCACACTTTGCCTTATTTCACTCCCTGAAAACACTTAAATTAGCACCTCAACCCACTTCAAGACAGCGCTCTTCATGTTGCCTATCACAACAATCATTTACCTCCGACCTTCAGCACTTACTTACTTTATTACCACAACAGAACAAATCCACAGCTATCACCAGACAAGCTGACAACTTCATCTTCCCCTCCAATCCCCTCCCAAAATCTACATCTGAAAAGCACTTTATTCAGTATCACGGGCAAAACTTTGGAATGATCTCCCAGAATCTATCGCAACAATTACAAACAAAAATACTTTCAAAAGCTCAACTGAAAAAACATTTCCTCAACCAGTCCATTCTTTTAAATTACTCCCGTTGTCCTTTTTTCTCTCCTCACTTCATTCTTCAGTCTCATTTTTTCTCTTCTCCTTACTTCTTTCTTTCAACCCGCTACCCATGTTCAACCGCTTCGTCCTCATTATGCAATTGTATTACATACCTCAGCAGATAGGTTGAAAAGTCGGTCCTTTCTTGTCCCACTTCCTGTATCCTGTATCATTTAGTGTTTGTTTAGGTTAGATCTATTGTTTTTTCCTTGTTATGTTTATTTTACCCATATCCCTTACTTGTGGTCATATTTGTAATTTGTAATTAATTGTAATTGAATACAATTTGACTTTATGGATCACAGGCCAGTAAAACTATAATCCCTATCGGGTGTCCATTACTGGTCCTATCATATCATAGTCCATTCCTCACCTGTTCGGCTTAGTACAGTTTATAACTGATTTCTCATGTATTATTATTATTATATAATATACGATTATACATTTCTGCAAACTACATATGTATGTTGAATAATTGAATACTGAATTACTGATATTTTGCCGGATTGTTTGTATCAATTGCATTAATCTCTAGATCACAAAGAAAGTAAAGGGATGAATTGTCAGTATTTCACACAGACAAATTTCACATCATTTCATATGACACTCGCCAGATAAAGTCAGTCTTTGTAATCAAAGACGGAATGAATATAATGAATCTGGCATGATATTTGCGCAAACATGTTTCTGGAGCTTTGGATCAGGTGGCAGTCTTTTGGCAAAATTGTACAGGGTCAATACCTGTATGTGCCAGTTGGATTTTGAAATTTAAAAAAAGAAAAAACCTAAAAAATTAAAAAAAAAAAAAAAACCAATTGTTAAAAAAAGGTGCATTTTGTCAACAAAAGCCACCCATATTACCAAAACTGATAAAAAGTAACCATAACTTAAAAAAAAATGCAACAATCACATTTCAGGCTGAATCAACAAGATATTAGTTTCTCTTGCAGCATTGAACCCTTTTAATGGTTACAAGAGATTGGCAGTTATACTTCTCAAACCACTGAAAAAAAATTTTGTCTCATTTATTGGAAACAATGATTTTACCGTGTTACCATTGTTTGATGTGGGTGGGAAGAAATTCCCAAGTGCCCCACACAAATGTGGGGAAAATTTCCAATTGGGCCTGGTAATATCCTTCCAATTAATTCTTGAGGTACAAAGCACAAACATAATATTGCATCAATATGGCCAAAATCTAAAATTGATCAAAATTTCTCAACAAATGAGGGGTGAAAAAAATTGTCCAAATGTGGGGTCCTTTACATTCCATTTTCTGATCATGAATATGCAGTCTTACTCCACTATTTTAGACAACATGTTTTACTTTTTAGCCACACTACCTACACAATTTTGTCATTTACATAACCCTGCAACTTCATGTTCGCTAATGAAATGGGGGTATTACTCTTGGTAATTACAAATCAAAATGATTAAACTACAATCATTTTTGTGGCATGTACCTTTCTGCATTATCTCTATGGTATACCATTAGAAACACTTTACTTTGTAACACCATGGTTACTAATCTTGTACTTGGGTGTAAAATTACCCACACTCAAAAAATGTTACACGGATGCGCAAAAGTATAACATCTATCTTATCTAACGGCCGCATCCGAGAATGCTGTTCACCATGTACGCGCCAAATGTCCCTGTTTGTCATTAGTTGGGATTGTCAGATGGATCCTGCTGGATGTCTCGAGCTTCACATCAATGTAGTTAAAGGGCCGACGACCCCTGTTTTGGCATGGTAACTCAACATGTGACATCTGATACTAACTTGGATCAATCGACGATGACGGTGACCGGCAAATCGTGCCCGGCGTTGGCAACAAGATGAAATTGGAGGGATAATCTCCATATAATCTGTGGATTTGGTCTTGTGCTCACTCTCAGGATATGTTTTTGTACTCGCATAAGAAGCTTGGTGTAGGTGCCATCCAGTCCTATCCGTGTAACGGTCGACTGGCCGGCACATTTACTGTGGAATGGTCAGTTTATGTTTCATGCAATGTCCTTTTTAAACAAACCAAAATCAACTTGAGGAGCCAGAACATTATATTAAATGATAGTCAACACAGAGGGGTATATATTGTAAATCAAATCCACCTACACCCCCTCTCCGAAAAATATACCCCTACCATTTTTACATGGTTTTCATTGGATGGGCAGGCACGGGCAAGAACATTTACAGTGGGGGTGTAAATTCCTCTCTTCATTGAACCTTACTTTCCCTTCCTTTGATTTGGGTTTAGGAGAGGAGCAAGGGAGTGGGGGATCTAGCCCACTGCCCCCCCTGCCTTGGCTACAACCATGCTTTGACTAACAATAGATAACTTTTGTACACTTCTCAGCAAAAAAATTCCCCATGTAATATAAGCCTCTTGAAAAGTAGCCACAGTACAAACAAGGAGAATCCGTATTTGCGATGCGTAAAATATGTCCACGCCAAATATCGCGATCACTAGTGGACTACTAAAACCTGCATCACACCCTTAATTTTGGCCTACCATAGCCGCCAAAATAACTTGAAAAAAAAAATGTTTCACTTTTTTTTTTTTTTTTTTAAGAAATCTTAAATTCATCATGCAAAAATCCTGAGAAGTCACTAAATTTAGTAAAAAATATGATAATTTATTCAATTTGCACACAATTTTTGAAAAAATCATGCGGACCAACACATTTTTAAATTGGGACCCCATACGGGGTTTGGCAGGGGGCGAAACAACCGAATTTTATGTATTTTCGCATTTTCAAGAAATGTAAACAGGCTGGCAACCCAAAGACTGGACCCCTGTGTAACAACCCCAGATCTAAAAAACCTTACATGAAACATGGATACTACATATGTGCATACTTTGTTGTGGTATACTTCCATTCCCCTTCCCCCCCCCCTAGCAATTAATGCTGCTTTTCATATTACTAGCTCATTTGCATATGTTATTTGCCCTAAATACGCCCAAATGTATCAGTCGAGAACTCCTCCTGTTCCGCTTGCCTTCCACCAAGTACATCATTAATATGCCTTACGGAACTCCAAACTTGTACACAATCTTGCGGGAATTTTAATAAATTATGCAAATTAAGATACTTATATTAGCAATATGTTACACACAAAATCTAATCAGGTTAAATTGAGAACTCATCACCCGCTTCTTTCCACCAAGTTACCCATCATCGTAGCCCTCACGGAACTCCAGAATAAATCGTACACAATATGCCCCATGTTGACATTTTCTGTGCAATTTGACCTTTTTCCCTTGACCTTTTCCCCCTGCCACCCCTGACAGACCCATGGGAGGACCCTTGGGAGTAGGAATTACATTGTTAGTAGGGGATTTCCCCCTCCTACAATATACCCAATTTGGGCTACTCTATCTCAATCCATCCGAAAAAAAATATGCCCAAATGTTCCAGGGTTTAACATTTTTATTCAGCGGACCATACATACATACATATGGACATACGACAAGCCCATTTTATATCCCCCCCGTCCCGAACGAACCTCCCGAACTTTCTTTCGGCGGGGACAATAAAATCGTTCTGTTTAAAAACATAAGCTGTCAGAGTAAGGAGTTTAGTTCAACCCACAAAATATGCAGCTTTTCATCATCCAACACCTTGCACCGATGATTGGTATAGCCAAAATACCCCAGGTTTGGGCAAATTAGTTTTTATAGCTGCATACTCTTTGCCAATTTTAATGGATTTGTTACTCTCTTCCACTTTCAACATAATGATTCCCATGTCTGTCACCGTCACACACTCACGATCTCCCCCCAGTTTGAAATTACCTATGTTGGCAACATCATATTTCTGACTAATATTCTAGTATTTCACTACACTGTCAGTGTTTTCGAAAATCCAGCCATCAATGAATGTGATAGCCCCCACCACCCATGTTTACTCATCTTGAATTGAGATCATTCCATTATCATTGAGGTCACATTTTAATTCATTTCACAAAAGAATCCAGTACATCCTTTAATAGTGCTTGAGTAGCCATCTCCTTTCCAACCATCATCATATATCATCTAATTGCTTTCTGGTGAAAAAGTGAACAAGATAAAAACCCGTTTTAGACATCAAGTCCATGCTAGCTGTTCTGGTTTGTGCCATGAAACTTAAGTTTTTGACGTCACACTAATCTTGCAAAAATTACAGCGAGAAAACTTGTAAAATCCCCCTGCCAGGGATCGCACCTCACAGAGTACATTCATGTATTTGATATAAAAAAAAAACAAACTAATAAATTCTTTGTAGTTGTGGAGATATCACATAAAGTGTGAAATTTATTGGGGCACTAGAAATAATTTCTTATGTAATTTTGTCATAACAGCCTCATCCCCAAGGGTGCATAGATTCTTTTGCCCTCTGGAGAGTAATTAAGAAGCTACTTTAGGTTGAAACTTCACAACATGCATTTCAAAGGCAAGGTCAATCAGTAAATGCACATGTCAAAATATGCACAGTCCTCCTTTAATCAGTGCGGCACCAACTCTTTTTTTCTGGGGGGGGGCAAACGGGGGCAAAAGTGAAATCTATTGGGGTGGGCAAAAGTGAAAATTCTGGGGGGGGTGGCAAAATATGAAAAATTTTGGAAATTGTTCACCAATTTTTGGCCCCAATCGCTGATTTTTTTTTGGCCCCAAATCACTGAATTTTGCCCGAAAACCTGCAATTTTATTCTTTCGACCAGGGGGGGGGCAACTGGGGGGGGGCAAGAACAAAATTTTGGGGGAAATTGCCCCCCCCCCCATTCCCCCCCCCCTTGGCTCCGCCACTGCCTTTAATATGCACATTATCAATGTTACATTGCACGGTAATACTGTTTAATTAACATGTACCAAGGTTTCATCCAAATTGAATAAAGAGTTCTTGTAAAAGTTCATGGTTTCAATTTTACGCAAATCAGATCAAATGGTGCAATGCATAATAAATCTTGTGCCACCACGTGTGACAGTGTTTCCCTTTCAGGGCAACATGGAGCCACACTTCTCATTTTACAAAAACCACACTGCTCACCAATTAGGTCTCTGTTAGTTATTTCAACTGGCAACACACTGAATTTCATGCTGAAAAGTGCTAATCAACAGTCCGCCTTATGTGCACATCAGCTCGACTTGTTTTCAGCAAATCGGGGTGTGGTGGGGTGGGGTGGAACGTCCTATGTTGGGTACGTAGCATGTGCCTGTCCATAGACCCCCTTTTTTTAACCGGCTAAAACCCAATGACCCCCTGTTTTAATGCTACAGGCCTAAATATTTATAGGTAGTATCTCATGAACTGCACCCCTTTTTTTTGAAAAACTTGAATACTGAAAGATTACCTGCTTTTTTCTGTTTCAGCTAACGATGACTCTATTTGCCATTTCCCTTTCTGCAACCGAAATGGCTTGTTGTAATAATAAAAAGTCCTTTCTTTTCCCTTCAGCATTTCGTCAATTTTCATTGAAATTTTACTTAATTGTACTAATGCTACTGCTCGGCAATTCTTTCTTTACCGACTGACCCCCCCTAGTGTTGTTTGATTTTTACCCCACTTACCCCGCCCCCCCCATTTTCTGAGGCTTGTTACTAAATGACCCCCCCTCTTTTTTTAAAAATGTTCATTATTCCTGAAAAACCCCCCAGACCCCTCTTTCGTATTTTCGACGGCGGTAGGCACGCCTGTTCACTTTCAGATTAGAGTCCCCCGGGTCAGAAATACTAACACACATTTATACTTAGGTTAGACAAAGGATTTCATGTACATGTAACTACTGAGAGTATCATAGTCTAATGGGATACAACATACACTAAAACTCAAAATTCTTCTGCAGCTTCTTACCTTTTTTCAATGTCTAGAAATTTTTTTGGATATTCAGATTCGTGCTCATGAGCCCATTGCGTACATAACTCGACCATGCAGCAGATTCTCATTGTTTCAGTTCATTTTGGAACAAACTCTCTAAAAACCTTATTCATACCCATTTCAAAATAGCTCCTTCCTTTTACTCTAAGGCCGGCGTTCTCGAACACAACGGTCCCCCGCCCAGTGCATGCTAAGTACAAGAAGCAACAATTTTTAAGATCGCAGGGAAGTTTGTGATGGAAATAAGTGGTTGCCTGGTTCCTTAAAATTTTTCAGACTTAACTGTTACCACAACTCACCAGTTTCCATCCTCCTACCACATGTATTAGTGATTTGACCTTGAATGACCCCCCACTGACCTTCAATGAACCTTAAAATTGGTGGCATGTATGTTGACCACATTTCACTAGGTGTCTCATGACCATGCACCCCATGAGCAAAGATTTGACCTTGAAAAGGACCACAAAAATTTTTTGCAACTGAATGTTGACCACCCCACTACTTTCATTCACCCACCTACCACATGTTTAGTGATTTGACCTTGGATGACCCAGCATGACCTTCAAACATTTTGGCACTGAAGGTGACCACACCCACACCAATTTTCATCATCACTACCAAATATTAGTGATTGACCTTGGATACCCTCTGACGTGAAATGACCTTCAAAAATTTTGAGCACTGAATTATCATGACCACAGCAAACCCACCATTTTCAATCTTCCTACCTACAGTTAGTGATTTGGTACCTTGATGACCTCGATACCTTCAAAAATTTCGGCACTGGAATGTTGACCACACCCACCAGTTTCATTCATCCTACCACAACAGATAAGGATTATAGCAATTGTAACCCATTTTTGCCTATTGTTGACCCCATTTGCCCTTTGACCAATGCCACATGACGCCTTCTCCGAACATCCGCATCCTACTTTAGTGACATCTATGGTGTTGAAGATGGACACCCTACTTGCCTTCCAACAAAAGATATTGTGTTACAACGGTGTTTATAATAGCGATTTAGCCCTATTTTTGCCCATATTTGGCCTTATTTATGACCCTATTTGACCTTTGACACATGCCATATGACCCACTTTGTATCGTCCACCCACCCCGCCTACTTGTGATAGGATAACATCTATGTTGGCGAAGAATGTGACTTCCGACTTACGGGTTGCTTATTCCCAGATATCGCGTGGGACTCACACACACACACGACGGCTAAAATTTCAATAGTCCCCTCGCCAACAAAGTTGGCAGGGGACCAAAAAAGACAAGAAAGTTATTCTACCTTTGAATAACTTCATGATTTCGCTACTATCTCAATGGCAATGTTTTATTATTCCTCTCAGACTGCACATTATAAATATAATCCGCAACTTCTGACCATCTTTGTAGTTGCAGTGCTTCTGGCCAGTAAAATTCGCACTCACCAGACCTTCAGAGCGACTCATCCATCGATCAAGATTGCCACTTCTTACGTTGTGTTGCTGCTCTCTTATTGAAAGTCCCTGCATACTTTGGCTCTGACCCACAATTTTGTCTACAATGAGTGCCTCAACGACCATCTTGATCTAGGCATTTACAATGCAGCGTTGGAATTTGGGTTCCTGGATCTATCTGTTGATACAAAGAAATACATGGAATTATGGGTCAGATATGTTACACAGACATGATTTCAACATCATTCATATTGACACTCTCCAGATAAATCCTCTTGTATCTGAGAACGGAACTGCATAGAATGAATCTTGCATGATTATTTGCAGCAAACATGTTCCTGGATCATTTGGATCAGGATGCAGGTCTTTTGTGGCAACATTGTGAACATGCCCATACCCTGTTATGTGTCCAGTTGATTTGAAATTTTGATCCAGGTAGATCTTTAAAAAATTTTCTAGCCAATTTCCTTTCCACATATGAAACCAATTGTTAAAAAGTGCAATTTTGTCCCAAAAGCCACCCATATTACAAAACTGATAAAACTTAACCTGTATAATACTAAAAAAATGTCAAATGCAAACAAACATTCCGACTGAATCAACAAGATATTAGGTTTTTCTCTTGCAATGCATTGACCTCTAATTGGGTTTTACAAGAGATGGCCAGTTATACTTTTGTCTATTAGTTGGAAAACATGATTTTACCATGTACCATGGTTTTGATTTGGGTGGAAGAAATTCCCAAGTGCCCCACCACGAATGTGGGAGAAATTCCAAGTGGTAGTCCTGGTAATATCCTCCAATTAAGTCTGAACGTGACGAAATGCACAGACAAACGTAAATTGACATCATATGGCCAAATCCTAAAATTGATCAAATTTTCTCAAAAATTAGGGTTGGAAAATGTCAAATTTGGGTCCTTTTACATTCCATTTTCTGATCTGCATATGCCAGTCACTACTCCACTATTTTTGACAAGAATTTTTAAAATTTTTACCTTGTTTTAGCAGCCACATAACTACAAATTTTGTCTTCCTACTTTACTCTTTGTAACACCATGGTTCTCTCCTTGTATCTATCTTGGGTGTAAAGTACCACACCAAAAAGGATACAAAGGAAAAGACATGAGTACAAGAAAAACTAGGGCGCGGTAAGTTACACGATGCGCAAATTATAACATGTTTCTGTGGATCGTCAGTTTATATGTTTATGCAATGTCTTTTAAAAAACCAAAACCAGAATCAATATTGAGGGAGCCAGAACATTATTATGAAATGATCGCCAAACACAGAGGGGTTTGGGTTAATTATAATTGTAATCAAAATCCATAAACAACACCCCCCTCTCTAAAATATACCCCATACCATTTTAATAATGTTTTCATGGGAGGTGCAGGCAAGGCAAAGAAACATTTGACAGTGGGGTGTCAATTACCACTCTCTTCCATTGAACCTGTAGCTTTCCCTGCCTTTTGATTTGGGTTTAGGAGAGGAGCAAGGGAGTGGGGGATTTGGCCCACTGCCCCCTGCTGGCTACACCATGTAGTGACTAACAATGAGATTTAAAAACGTTGTCACACTTCTTACTTCTACAAGCAAAAAAAATCCCCAGGTAATTATATATAGCCTCTTGAAAAGTGGCCACAGTAAAAACAAGGCTAACTCTGATTTATGCGATGCGTAAAATATGTCCTCCCTGCAGCAGAATATCGCGATCACTAATGACGACTAAAACTGCCCCAATCCACCCTTAATTTTGGCCACCCCTAGCTCCCAAAAATAACGTGAAAAAAGAAATGGTTCCCTTTTGGTACAATGACTCAAGACATCTTAAAATGTCATCATGGCAAATCCCTGAGAATTCACTAAATTTAGTAAAAATATGAGATCTTATTCAATTTGCAACACTATTTTTTGAAAAAATCATGCGGAACGACATTTTAAATTAAATTTGAGACCCATACAGGGTCTGACAAGGGGCGAAACAAGCTGGCAATCCAAAAGACTGACCCACGTGTAACAACCAGAACTTAAAAAAAACATGGATACTACATTATGTTAATAACTTGTGTTGTGGTATACTCCCCCCACCTAGCACTTCTGGTTGATATTTGCATATTAATTAGCTATTTGCATATTTAATTTGCCTGAACATACGCCCAAAATCTATCAGGTCGAGACTCCTCAGTCCGCTTTCCCTTCCACAAAGTTACATCATTATAACGCCTACGGAACTCCAGAAACTAACTTGTACACAATATGGCCACAAGGTTGACCTTTTCTTTGCAATATTGACCTTTTCCTTCCCTTGACTTTTCCCTCTACCCCTGACAGCCAGGGATGAACCTGGGAGTATGAATTACATAGTTAGTAAGGGGTTTCCCCTCTTAGCAGGAAAGTTTTAAATAAATTATGCAAATTAACTACCTTAATTAGCATATTTAACACACAAAATCTAATAAGATTGAGAACTCATCAACCCCCACCGCTTCTTTCTCCCACCAAGTTACATCATCGTAGCCCTCACATAACTCTTCCAGATAAAATCGTAGCCAATATGGCCACAATGTTTACATTTTCTGTGCATATTGACCTTTTGACCCTATCCCCTGCACAGACCCAGGGGAGACCTCTGGGGTTATGAATTACATGGTTCGTAGGGGTTTCCCCTCCTACAATACACATACCCAACTTTGGCTACTCTAGCTCATCCATAAAAAGAGATATGCCCAAATGTTTCCAGGGTTAAATTTTTATCACGGACATACATACATACGGCCATACATACGGACAAGCCCATTTTTATTCCCCTCCCAAACTTCGTGTCGGCGGGACATAAATGTTCATTTTGGATAATAAACATAAATTTCAGAGTAAGGAGTTTAGTTCAACCCACAAAATATTCAGCTGTTCATCATCCACCATGCAAAGATGATTAGTATAGCCAAATACCACCAGGTTTTGCAATTATTTAGATTATAGCTGCATACTCTTTGACAATTTTATGGATTACTCCACTTTCCACATTTCAACAAAATGATCCCCATGTCTGTCAACACACTCCCTATGTCTCTCCCCCTACCGCTCCCCCATCCCCCCCCCCCCCACCCCCCATTTGAAATTACCTATTTGGCACATCATATTTCTGACTAAATATTCTAGTATTCACTTACACTGTCACAAGTTTGTTTTGAAAATCCAAGCCATCAATGAATGGTGATAGCCCACCACCACCCCTGTTTACCTCACTTGAATTGATGATGCATTCCATTAATCATGTTTAGGTTTCACATTTTATTCATTACTATTACTCACAGAAATCAGTACATACCTTTAATTTGTGCTTGAGTAGTCCGTCTCTTGTTCACCATCCTCACCATATCCGACTAAGTGCTTATCTGGTTCCAAAAGTGAAACAAGATAAAAACCCAGTTTTTAGGACAGCAGTCATGGCTCCTGTCTGTTTTGTTGCCAATGACACTTAAGGTTTGATTCTCACAATTTCTTGAAAATTAACAGCGAGTAAAAAAAACTTTAAAATCTCCTGCCAGGTATCTACACCTAACGAAGTAATGCATGTCTTTGAAGTAAAACAAACTATTAGATTGCTTTTAGTTGTGGAGATATACCGAAAAAGTGACATTTTATTGGGGCACTAGCAAAATAATTTCCTTATGGTATTGGTCATAACAGCCTCATCCCCAAGGGTGCATAGATTCTTTTGCCTCTGGAGAGTAAATAAGAAGCTTTAGGGTGAAACTTCACAATGCATTCAAAGGTCAGTCATCAGTTAAAAGTGAAGAATTACATGCAAAATAGGCACACATCCTCCTTCAATATGCACATTAGCAATGTTACATTGCACGGGTCCTACTTGGTTACATTAACATGTCCCAGGTTTTGTTTTTTTTCATCCAAATTTTAATACAGATTCTTCAATTGTAGCAAATAGAGTCCAATGTCACCAACGGGATAATTATACAACACATAGTAATGACAGATGGGTATTGCATCACACCAATCAATTCAATATTGGGCATCTTGGTAGACAGATCACTAAAAGTTCACTTTAAAAGTGCTTATCACTAAAAGTTCACTTAAGTTATAAGCAAATCAGAGCAAAATAATGCAAATCAACTCATAAATGTGGCAAAATGTAATGACACAGAAGCAAGGCCTCCACCACTACCCCTATCCACAAGTTTTGTCATATTAATTCTTAACATTTTTGATGTTAGGATCTGTAAAAGTTCTGGTATCAGATATTTTTGATCGGTACAATGTTGACCTGTCTTTTAGTTATAATATTAAGCCAATCAAAGTAAATATCCAGTGGGGCATTGGATACACATGCTGAACGAAAAAAACAACGAATATGGGGTATTTGGAGGAAAGACACGTGCCGTGCGGTGCGCATTAAACATGATTTTGATGATATGGGGTGCTTTTCTTGACAGCCAACCGAACGTGTTAAAGGGTCTGACAGAATATTGAGTTTCTATTCTTGTGTACATTTGTGTCTATGTGCAATCAATAGAAATATCGAATAGTGAACTCACATTCCCGCAATCTATTAAGAGTGCATTTTCAAACAAACTTTTTAGTGGTATTTTTAAGACCAATTGGTGTTACTGGATCAAATTTACTGCAAAAAGCAGGCAATAGGAGTGAATTTTTTGCCTTCACCCAATAACTTGTTAATGGGGTGTTTTGAAAAGTTTATTACTTGTTCCGCATGTGTACACACATATACTTGAGTGCCCCCCCCCCCCCCCCGGTTGGAATAGGCAAAATGATGAGCAATATAAAGTGAATGATCGACATTCTTCATGGGTATACCATCCACGCGACTAACTGCTACAACTTAGAAACTGATAGTCTTCATGATATTAATAATTCAACGTGTGTTTATTTCCCACCCAGGTCTTTTAATGTGTTTCCAATCTGCAAACGTTTCTATTTTACAATTACGGTAATAATTTAAAACAGAGTTTGGAAAAGCTTGGTACTTACTCACGCACATTACAAAGTGCCATGGCACCAACTGTAGCCCAGAAACCGACAGGCAGGGACCTCAAAAATAGAATGACCAATCACAACTGTTTAGATGCCATTGCTTTGATCTTACTATGAATGGCGCACTTTGATTAGGTTGGGGTTTAGAAGGGGTGAAATCACAAATTTTTGGATTTAATTACGTCCACATTCAGTGATGTGGCATTTGGTCCATTTGAAAGGTTTTTGTATAGACAGTTGGTATGTAGCTCAAAATAACCCCCCCCCACTTCCCCGAACGCAAAAAACTAAATTTGCATTGTACATGCTGTATTTTACATACAAACCCACTGTCCTATTAATTCTATTACTGCGGCTCAATGAATTACTACCATATTAAGACCCATAATCACGTGCAATGTTTTGAAAATACTACATGGATCACTAGCACTCCTCTTTAAGGTAATACCAGCACCTTTTGTGAAGGCGGCCCGCAATTTTTTCAACATTTTGAAGATTTTTCACAGTTGCATGTATAATTTGCTATAACATGGGCCCTACCTGCGAATGTAAAGGCTTCGAACTGGTTTTGTATGTCTCGATCGCAAAGAAGGATTTTGTAATTGAGAATAATCTCGTAGATCGCGTATAATTCATGCTGCTGAAACGTCCTTTCAATATTAGCTACACCCCTGTAAATTTACGCCAGATACCTTGTCTATGCTCATCAATTAGTTGTTCATTTGGTGTCATCGTGAAGTCAAGTTAGAGGAGAGCGTCATTTTACCGGTTGGAATATTTATCAATGACGCGGACGTGAAAGGATTGGGCATTTCCAGCTCCCGCCGTTAAATTTCAAAAATCGCTCTTTATGCCACATACACATGCTTTGACCATTACCATTCTCAGGTATAGTTTACTAGACAATACCAAAATTCCAACTACAGTGCAAACATTTCAAATTTTGATAATGGGTGGGGGGGGGAGATCTTCAAAATGTGCTGGTATTGTTTTAAAGATGTACAAACTTATTTAATTCTCTTAATGTTTTAACGTTTCAGACTCCGAGTCGGGCTCAGAATAAGGCGACCAATTAGGCAACTGACGTAATTTGACTTTGCAAAAACAAATAATGTTGTCGTGAATAATAATCTCAAAATGTCAAAGCTTGTATATAACAGAAAGTTTACATTCGTGAATTATTGAGTCCGTGCGTCGAAAACCTATATAAGGGCATTTAATAACATGCATTTTAAAATCATATTTTTCTTCAACATGCACCGCCCCCAGTCACAATCAAACCAATCAGTAGTGTCCATGCCCCGCTGATTGACAACCTTGAGATTGGTCGCGCAATTGGATGCAATAATTCTGTCCCTAGACTATCTTGCAAGCTGGACAAAAATCAAGCAAGCCACTAACATCTTCAAGTTACAGTATGGAGATTAAGAGGTGAAACCAGGAGCCCAACAGTTCCAATCTAGATCTCAGGCTTAAGACCTTGATCCTGATAAGGACCTTCCTCCTCCCTCCCCCTTGTTATATATTCAACAGCCAACCCAAACTTCCCCCAGTGTAGAGTGTATGAGGGATAACTCAGCTACACTTGGAAATGGAAAGGTGACTACTGACATGGCAGTTATGGGAAGAGGCTAAACAGGTCTACGTCAAATACTTTCTGATACTGTAATTTTGTGCCCTCCCCAGCCCCCCCCCTATATCCCAGGGTCCAGTTCCCAAACTTGTGGGTTACCCTACGTGTAATCATGACCGACCTTTTCATTTATTACCATTGCTTTTGATAAAGTGGTCCCCTACCATGACTTATTATGCACTCATTTACGACTGATTTCGGAACGGACCCCAGAGAGGGGGTTGAGTCCGCTCAGGAAACGTTTATAGGTTTAAAGAACAAGGGTATGGGGAGAGAGGAAAGGAGAACTCCAGGCTTCCAATGAATAAAACCAGTCGTTTGATAGAAAGGGTGACATCTTTGACGTTATGCAGAGATCCGTCCGGTGGAATGTGGTGGAGAAGAATTGGATCCCCCTGGCGGCTCACTTGTACATGATACCGGGTAAACCACCCGAGTTTACAAGGGTTCTGGCAGTGACCCCTAAATGCTATAAAAGACCAAAACAAATTAAATGGTACCCTGACTGAGAGCATATCTGTTCAAATGGACTATCACCGACCGAGACCCAGAAGCTAGCCAACCTTTTCAAATAGACATGTTATCCGAGACTGGGGGGCCGGGCAATATTACCATTGGGATTTTAAACCTGCGAATTTACACTCCATTTGATCGATTTTTTGATGTATTCTGTTTTTGATCCTGTAACACAAAAATCATCATTCTAACAGATTCTTCCTAATTTGATACTCTATCTGTGACTGAAAAGTAAATTTGATACCCTATGTAAACTGACAAGACCATAGGTTTAATTTGTTTTCCCCCACGGAGTTTAAAATGCACCTGAATTTTGGGTAGCGCTGATGGCATACCTGGGACAGGGGAGTGGAATGACCTTATTGGAATACGAAAAATTTGAAGGAGGCCTCAACAAACTGTCAATAGGTGTCACTTTCAAATAATGTTCCAACTTCCTAGTTAGTATAACACAGCAGACTGCTTCATACATCAGCATTTTCATTTCAAGCGATACGTTTCAAAGTTTTCTATGTTTACACTGACCAAATTTCATTTTAGTAGCAGTTTTTGGGGGTTGTAAAAGCCAAAAATTTGAATTTCATGGGGTGGGGGTTTTATTTAAAGAGTACAACAATTAAGTTTGGGGCGTCATAATGCTTTATTGTGGTGTTCTCATTTCCCAAGTGGGCGTCTTAAATGTGACTTGACATTTCAACCCCCACCTAAGAATGCTTAGTGTACCATGCAGGCAAATGCTCTGGAAATGTTAAAAGATCGAGTTCAACAAATATAAATTGTATCATAGGTTTAGTAATTTGCCTGGAAGTGGACCAGGTAAAATGACTCACATTTTAGTAGCAGGGCCCCATCATAGCCAAGCCTTACTTACCTCTTGATTTAGAGACCAACTTGACCTGGGTACCACCTACCATCTGGGGGATAGAGGCAAAGTACTTTCTTCTTTAATTCCATTCCTGAATAGGTAAATATGAATAACAGCAATTCTTGGTTATTAATATTCAATACGGCAGGAAGGTATTTCCCCTGACAGGCGCATAAGCATGACCAGGACTACAAAAATCTTCTACATGTGCCAACCTATTTGCGAGTGTTTTTCTATGATTCACACGTTGCATACCTACACTATCTCCATCATTCCAAATAAAATGGTCGATGGTTAACTAACTCTCTGAATGATGAATTAGTAACAACCCGTTCCCTGTTTTGTTACGTTGTAATTGGCAGTGGCACATAAAAGCTGACAGGTATAAAGCTACTTGGTCAATTTAGGCAAAATAGGCTGAAGAACATGCAATTTTGCAAAATTACAAAAGTCAGAGCCTTCATACAAATCAAAATATAGGCCAATGAGGGAGCTTATGCATTTAATAGGCCTATGGTAATTATATTTAATTAGTTTTTATTTCCTAAAAAATGCAGGGTTATGCAGCCCTATTTTCAAAAATTGACAAAAATGATAAAATTCAATTTAATTTGAAGTAAGGTTGTACTATATATAATAAGGATCTAGGTATGAAATATGTATATCATTTACTAAAACAGGCAACATAGAAAGTTGTATTTTATTTTCAATAGAAGGTAATCTAACACATGCCTGTCTATTGAAAGCATATATTTGGCCATGCATTGGTATGACAACCAGTGCGTACCATTCAGAAACAAGTCATTTTCATACTATGACCTGATCATAATAGGACAGGCCCTATACTACGTATACAATATAAATGCAATAAATGCTTTTATGAGTACCATAACTGACCACTACAAACACCTGGGGACACATGGGCCAGCTCATTTTCTGACTGGGAACAGCCCTGGGGCGGGCCAGAATCAAGTATGATTCCACACATGCATAAATAAAAGCTTTCAAAAAACCCAAAGTTACAAGCTGAGTGTCGCTGCAACAATTCATCCTATATTACAAGTGTTTTGCCCATGAGTGGGGTGTGTGGTGGGGGAAGGCACTCAATATTGGGTTATGAATCGAGGCAGACTGATAGTTTTGTTCGCAAGCCCAGGAAATTCTGATTAAAATGGCCCTGCCTTTATCTGGTTCATTTTGAGGATCTAGACCCAAAACCGGCTCAAATTGAGCTGTCTACCAGGAAATTTCCCGCTTATCCCTATGGTCAGCCTGCCTAGCTGTATATGAACTATATGTCATCAAAAAGTCCCAACTACAGAGTTTACTGTCACCCTAAGATCCCCTTATTTTATAATGTTGAAAAGTTGTTTCTTTTGCACCATGTTGTCAATCATACCACATGCATGCGTATAGAACTGTTTGACTATTTTTGCGCTTTTTCACATGATTTTTTGTGAAATTTTGAAGATTTTTCAGCCACCTGCTTTGCATTTCATTTCAGTGCCAAGAACATTCTCTTTCTTTTTATCCACTGGGCTTCTTATCAAATGCATTCTACAAAATGTAGCCATGAAGGAGAACAGAAATTTTTTGTACAAAGTAGAAACCAACATTTGGAGCTTTTACATGTTTAACAAACTAAATACAATGTACTGATTTGTTGGACTGGACAGCCACAATTTTAAAATGAGCAAAGCTACTGCAAGGAATAAGATGTGCTAATAATGAATATAATTCGATCTTATACCGTCCTTTCCCAGAGTACTCAAAGCGCTACAAAGTTTGCTGCATTGTAAATCAGAATCTGCTCCATTCATCTAGGCTCAGCTAGCTGCTACGTGGCCAATTCCATGGAGCACTGAAGATTTTAACATCCACATTCTAGGCTTTGGCAACTACTACTCCCAAAATTCCCCTTGAATGAAGGAAGTTTGAAATGACACAACAGTAATCACTGATTCTGCCACCGTGGGCTAAATTGGCTTCAAATGGTGTTAAGTCTTCAATATAGGACAGGGCGTAGCCCGAGGGGGCCCCCTCAACAATATTTTTATAATTTATTTGGGGGGGGGGGGGGGGGAAACTGGGGACAACGGGGGAAATTATGAAAGTCATACTGGTATAATCAACCCTTTCAGGATCTTCCCTTCACTCATTGCTGAATGATCTTTTCCCAATGGGGATTGTTTTTCCCGCAGGGGTTGTTTGAATTTACCACCCTCCTTTAAAGAAGGCGGAATTTAGCACACTTTTGACTTTTTCTTCAGCTGTAAGATGCCAAGAACACCAGTAGCACCCATTTTATATATCAATGAATCTCTTTCATGAAAGGTTTCTTTAAAGGTCCCAGGCAATGAGATGATAAACCTAGTCTAAATCTTTACTTCACGGGCATTCTGTCCATTTCAATACACAGGGCCACAAAAAAGAATACACTAACCAGGGTACTCATTAGTGTACTATTGATTTCAGTCATTGCCATGAATATATCACACCAGTCCCCTGGAATTTTCTATTACCCTCTGAAAAATCAATATCACTAATAATGTCTCACCAACTCAAATATTTAATCTTTCTTGCCCCTCCTTGTAACCTTGACCCAAACCACATCAATTCTATTTGCATTCCTGGGACCTTTAATACTCATTGAAGTACTTTCGACTTAAAACTGAACTTTTTTAAAAACCGGAAACTGCTCACAACACTGAAAACAGATGAAATAGGGTAAAATAGCTCACATTGGGCTGAAAAAAAATGAAAAAATGCGTAAATTGAGCAACACCCAACTCTGAAGAGCAGCTAAAACTCTGAAAAGTTTCAGGTCTGTACTTGATTTCTTTCACATTTTTCTTTTGTTCTTTTCTGTAGCTGAATGCCATTTAAAAAACCCTTGAGGGCAAAAAGAAATGTAAAATACTTGTGCCTCAATGGTATCCAAAATGGTCACTCTTTAGCCCGTCTTAATTGACAATTGCCCATCGAAAAAGACGGGGGACGGGTCGCTAGCTAAGTCCCTGCTTGAAGATAATTCATCTATGTCATTGGTAGCCTTCGCTGCTTTTGATCTGACTCAGAATGTTGAGTGAAGTGCAATGAAATGGGCTTCCATATGTTGTCCATCCCATATAGCAAATAGGATGAATACGTAAATAAACCAAAAAAAAACCCTTTATGGATTATTTTTGTCAATATTGACAACCCACAATTGTGAAAAGTATGCTTGTCAACTGTCTTTGTCTAAAACATCTAAGTACAGTTTCACACCTGTTTAGTATGAACATAATTTTTGAATTCTAAAAAAATACAAAAAATCTGATTTTAAATCAAACAAATCTGATTTAAATAAAAACAACTGATTTTTACTTTAAAAAAAATCAAAAATTCAAACATCAACAACCTTTCTCCCAGATGGGTTCTTACTCCCTTGCAATAACAAGCTGGCTACGCACCTGCTGCATCAAAATGAAACAATCTAGATAGGCCTATTTCTTCCATTAAAGGCTGATCAGAGTACCCGTTTGGAAACTGACAGCGAGTGTTTACAACACTCACATGAGTAGAGAAAAAAGTCTTAAAACAATAATTGGGTAAAACTTAACAATGTACATTGTTGATAGATGCACCTGTCCATGAAACTTTTTTTTTTTAGGCATCCATTTCATAATTGATTTTATATGGCTTTTAAAATTAAAAGCTAAGCCCCCCCCCCAGTCCTGCTGAGCATGACTCCTCTTATTGTACAATTATCATAATGCCATGTAGCAGTGAACATGCAGACACAGGAAGAGTTCATTGATTGGTACTGTTCCATCTATCATGTCTATTGATTAGATGATTACATACATTCATGGACAAGTTAATCAATCTCTCACGTAAAATTAAATAGCACTGGCTATATGTGGTCAAAAACAGGGGAAAGCAAATTCATATGGGAATTTCAAACGAAAGACTGAATGCTCCGGTGTGGCGATGTTCATTAAATTGAAAAAGTGCAGGTCCTTGTGAAGCACAAGAGCTGTGTAAAGCCCCAAGCCCCCCCCCCCCCCGGGGGGGGGGCACTTGCTTTCATTTGGGTAGGAGTGTGTGGCCCCCGGGGCCGCACTTCGGGGCTTTGCGCGAACTGAACAAAGCTTGCGAAATGGTGGTCTTGCGAACTGAAAAGTTGGCCATTGAGAACTGAAGTTTTTTTTCCTTTCTTCAAAATTAAGGCACCCCAAAAGTAGTAAAAAATCAATTTTGCTTTTTTTTTCATTTTCCAACGAATTTTCGGCGATCCCGTGCACGGATCCTGTTCATTTCGCTTATCTCCACGATCGCTTCTTGCATCAAAAAAACTTGGCACCGCAAATCATAATTTTTAACATGTATAATCTGGGTATTAAAGTTCATGTAATCAGGGGCGGAATCCAGGATTTTGAAAAACGGCAAAATTACGCGAACCGGCGGCTGAAGGCTTTCACTTGTCCAAAATGGGCTGATTTTGCAATCAAGAATTTGCAGAATTACCGGAGGCGCGCGCCCTCCGCTCCCTCCCTGGATCCGCGACTGTAAATTTCTAACTCTTTTCCCTTTCTTCCCCTACATAATCTCATTTAAGCTTTTACATCATCAAATTTTACGAATCCCGGCGATCCGTGCACGATCGGGATCCGTGTTTTTAGTAGTATTACCGTAAAGCACAAAACAAGAATTGAAACGAATACGAATGTTTTATTTTTTTTCAAGACGTTACTCCAGTCGTCGCACGCTATGTACAATGCTCATGTAGTACCATCTGATCATTCGGGATCCAGTGGCAGTCGTGACAAGATCTCCAAGTTGAATTATGATAATAATTAAGGGTCAGAATCATGGTGGAGAGCATTGTTGAATATTGATCCAAATGGTGACGTCTTATGATATACAACACATTACAACCATAGTCCATAATTTGGTAACTGTTAAGTCCAGAATCCTCAAGTTCAATATTACTCAATCCTCCTACCTGTAATCGTGTACGAACGAAGTCACCGCAAATCAAGTTTTCGCACATGGATTGCCTGGAAATGTCAAAATGTGCCATTTGGTTGTTACAAAGAACCTATTGCTATACAAAAACAAGGCATATAAAGAAAATCCCCGGAAAAATCCAAAATCCAAACGATCACATCTTCAGTAAAGTCCCTCCTTTTGTCGCAAATAAAGTTATATAAATGATAGTACTTCTCCATGGGGATCTACCTATTTATCCAATTTGAGTATGCCTGTACATTCAGTGGCGGCGCCAGGGGGGCATGGGGGGGCAATCCGCCGCCCCACATTTTTTTTCTTTCCCCCAGTTGCCCCACCCCCCTGGTCGAACGAACAATGAAGGATTTTCGGCAAAATTCAGCGACTTGGGCCAAAATTGTGAAAATTTTTCATATTTTTTTCGCGCTCCCCAGAAATTTCAGTCACTTTTCCCCCCAAGATTTTCACTTTGCCCCCCCCCAACCGTTGCCCTCCCCAGAAAAAGAGTCTGGTGCCCAGCCACTGGCTTACATGACATGAAAACCGCTAATCCATGACCCATGGCCGTTCAATGGAGCAAATTCGTTCAGGATAGTGTTGCCAATGTTGGTGCCATGCCATAAGCGAATCTTTTTATGGCACCAGATTAATTTGATAAAAACTCTTTGGGATGCAAAACCTATTCTGTCTTTTGGGGTAATTAGTGTAGAAGTTGTATCCTTCGTGAAACTACGACTTGAGCGAGGTACAGAATTTGAGTCTTTATTTATTTTAGAAATAGGGGCCTCTTAAGCTGATTGTTTGCGTGCACTTTCACCAAAACAGAATAAATGCCTATTTTGCACAACAAGAAAGAAAGAAGAAAACTAAAAGTCATATCATTACTCAATCTCAATTTCATAACAGCTGTTAATTAGACAATCATTTTACATTCATCCTTGTGTGCGCCACTGCTTAGTAACACCAGCTCACCTTCTATGAAATGTGGCAACTTTCACTGCACGACACGTATAGTAGCATTGCCAGTGTTTGATAAGCTAACACTGATCATACACTTTTAATGGAGTAACAAATCAATAATGTGCGCAGTACTTGTCAAACGCGCTAATAAATTTGCCCTTATAAAGTTAAAAATCACGCCCGAAATGAAGACACACGCATCACAAAATCTCGTACCCTGTTCCAAAGTAATGTTGATCGATCAAGGGGGCGTTAATTGCGTGACTGGCCTTAGGACCAAGGAGTATTAGGAGTTATCAATTACTCTACCTAGGTGGACAGAGTAAAGCTTGAACTCCAGCCGTTTGAACTAATCAGGGGGCCACTTAATATGTCTCTCTATTACCGTGCATGCGTGCATGGCCAGGGCGACTACAACGTCGCCCGAATAGACTTTAAAAACACAATGGGTATTTTTTTTTACGTCGAACCGTAGGCCTATGACGAGATCAAACTTGCACGAATTTATTATTCCTATTTCATACACTCCCGCGTTCATACGTGCATGTCAAGGAATATCAAAAAGAGATTGATAAAATATGCAAATGAGTACCGTACGTAATATTGAAAGGTCTGAAATATATGACTGGTCTTTTCAATGGCTGTAAATATAGGCTCTACAAATATGACGAACATAGGTAGGCCTACATGTGATTTTATGGCCGTCCCTGTTAGAAGATTTCATCAGAATGTTATTTGACTACTGATCCCAAGTAGGGGGCCTAATGACAGAACACAAAGAACACATACCATATCTGAGAAATCTCAACGCGACGGCTATACAATTCACACGTATTCTACCTCAAAATGGCGTCGAAAAAAACATAGGGCCACTACTACGCATAGACCACTGTAGTAAAAGGCCTTTCAATTGCATGCTACCCACTCCTTGCGATTTTCAAAACTGTTCTCTGCTCTCTTTGTATTTAGTATACACTGTACAAATCTTTAACAATGCAAATAAAATCAAGGTATGGGTGCCTTGTTCAAACTACCGTGAAAACATACATTTACTATGATTGTAGTAAGCTATGCATAAGACCCATTTACCTACCTTCTGAGGGCCTAACCGCAACATTTAAAAGATATGAACAAGGTTGCATTGATAACTTGTCTGATGTGAAACACGGGGGGCGTGTTGCTTGACCAATGTGTACTCAAAAAACCCAAACTCCAATTCATCAAAACAAAAACAATAGTACATAGCCCCACGTTTTTGAATGTCTGTTTCAGAAATATTGAATTCAGTATTAGGGGTTGTAAAACTGTGTCTAAAACAGGAAATGCACACAACAATCACCCCAACAGGCTCGGACATAATGCCTATACGCGCATGTCCGGATCTACGACAAAGTTCCCCGAAAAGAACTTAAAAAACACAGTGCGTGTATTTTCAGGATGGACCCGTAGGTCTGCCGCACTTTATTATGAGATCAAATGGCAGTATAGATCTACAATTATACAAAAAGTGATTCAACTGCAAACACAATATTTAGCAAGGTCCTTACCATCTATCATCTCGTGTATTCAGTTTCTGACGCGTATGGTCTTGAATCCCAGCCGTAAACTTCTGCTGCTCGAGAAGTGCCATATTCGTGACTCGAAGTTCCCCGTTTGGCGGGACTTTACAAGCTTCGTACAACACAACACTGCGCATGCCGCTTTTCGAGATCACGCAAAATACCGAAGAGGGCGACATAAAATTAAAAGTGAGCCAGACGTAACACAGTTATTAAAAACAACTGACCACGTAAGCATTTTTTGGTATATCATGGGGGGGTCAGGAATGGACTGAAAACTCTGATATCGATATTCCAAGACAATATTCACCCGGGGGGGCCGTCCCTCTTGGCAGATGTCCCCGTTTGACGTTTTAAATCACGAATGTGTCCCAGAAATCGCGTTTTCGCTCGCACACATGCACAGCATACCACAACACACACCCACCCACAACGGGCACGAACGCGTACACCCACCCACTGACAACACATATAAATGTGAGGATTTTGCCAGATTCGATCTCGCTTTGTAGGTAGTTTTGAATCGAATTAAGGAATTACACATCTTTTATTGATGCTGAGACAACAACGGAATAACAGCAAGCCCGTTCATCAGTCATGACGTGAGTCTCGGCTAATTTGCATACATGTGTGGAGGCTTACATTTAGTCAGTTACCCTTTGTACTCTATACAGATATCAAGACGTATAGCGAGACACGTGGAACGCAAACACACAAACACCCAAATCCCCACACTATAAAACAAACAAGAAATAAACACACACACAACACCACACATTTAATACACACACAAAAGATCGATTAGGATGATGATGTCCTCCGTCATCTCGTGACTGAGTAATTACAAAGGTCTTGAAGTTCGTACATTTTGGTTTTATGAGATAATATACTGTTTCGATATTGCATATAAGTCTATCATTTACTAAGCTTTAAAAATGATATATTATTATTTAGGTTTTTTCAAATGTATTTTTTTTAATTTTTGGATTTTCATAAGGACGTCCATTCTAACATGACCAAAATGTCAGTTTTTAAAACCTTGTAAAGTCTCATCCGCTTACAATATAAGCAATGTGTAGGGCCTAATATCCATGATGATAGCGTTTTCTTAAACATAAGCGATCTAAGACTGCACTCACAAGCATAAGCATCGCAAGCAAGGCGAAAGACCAAACGAAATGTGGGTCACTTTATAACTTTTACTCAAATATCCTATAGGTCTATATTAGTGTTTCGTTGTTTATTTTGGGTCATAAATCATTATATTATGCCGCTTGCACTTTAATAAAACAGGTTCAATTTTAACTTCAAAATGTCACATTACTATATTTACGGATCGGCTTTTTTAAATGTAGTCTGAAAAGTACAAAACCTCTATTTGATATAGTTCGCAGGTTTAAAGTATAAATTACAGTAAGTTAGTATCCCCAGAAGATAAGGAACACAGCACATTGATGATTGTAAACATCCTCAGACAGGGTATCAAATAATTCAGCGTACATGTAGAATGTTAACGCTGGTCTCCGAGGACTAATATCACAGTTTTGTTCTTGTGTTGAAGTTGGAAGAGTTCAACAAGACATATTTCATTCAATTTCACCATGTTAATTTTCCGTTGTTCTTACTCTTTCTGTGCATCAGTTGTGTTACAAATTACAACACCTCAATCCGTGGCATTTTAGATGGCTTCTCAAATATTTGCAGCCTCATTTGAGGAGCCATCTAAAAAAACAACAAAACAACGACGGCTTGTTTGGACTCATTTCAATGCATTTTCACGCTGATTTTGCCTGCGAGATTCCTATGAAAATAATTTAGTTCACAGAACATAAAAAAATGATGTATGCGTTGTGTCGAGTGTACTCGACATCCTCCCGCATTGTAAATTGAATTTTTGGATTCCTTCATGACTTCAATTGCCACATCCCGTAATTGGACGAGATTATTGATGATGATGATAGTGACGATAATTATGATGACGAAGAACGACGACGACATGATGATGAACCAGTAGAACTAGTATGACAATATTCCCCACAATGACAAGATTTTAGAACAATGCACATATTCAGGCAATTTATGATATGCATAAAATTCCATATGCATGGCAGTACTTATATATCATGCTTTCATTGTTTATAGGTCCTTGAAACCTGAAACTTTCCTTTCTAAATGTACCTAAAGGTACAATAAGGTACATCAACAAGTAAGCTGCAAGGGTATGTTTGCAAATAAAACTCTTAGTAACACTGGTTTAGGGGGTAATGTATAGTGATCATATTTTGCTTACGCTGGAAATTTTTCAACCTTCCCCTAGCTTCCCTGGGTGGAGAGAGGGAGTGGGGAGAGGAAAAAAAGAGAAAGAGAAAATAGATAGAGAGAGAGAGTGTGGTGTGTGTGTGTGGTGTAAAATAAGTAATCGATCCACTTAGCTAGACCTTCAAAAGTTTATGATGTTAAAACTTGGTAAAGTCATCTACAAAGCCAGAGCATCATCGGATTTGACGAGGAATGAATACGCCCTTAAAGGTCTGCTTTCGTTTACAAAGTTAAAAACTAGAATCACTACAGTATCTTAGCATTCAAACCGAATGACGCAGCTGCTTCATGGATGATATGCGCAGACAATACGGGCTGCAAAGTTGAAATAAAACCACAAAATGTTCAATGTTCACCCATACTAAGCATTTCAATGAATTTACCGTATATACCATGTGACATAGGCTCCAAACGCCAGCCCATGTTAGTATCGCCCATAGAAAAAAGAAATGGTACCCGTTAGTTCACGGGAAATTATAAAGCATTTTCTTCAGGAAGTTTCGCCTTTAATCGAATGTTTGTATGAAATCAAAAATTGTCTTCACTACAGTTATGGTATTTTAACTAGACCATACAGACCAAAACGGGCAGCCAAAGCTAAGTAGCAGAAATAGTCATTAGCTTTAATATCCATGTTAACCTGTCAACAGACCCAAAGTTATGTTTGTTAATGATCATTCATCATGTTGCTATGACGTGCTCCTCCCGTGCCGTCCGATGTCAAGCATATGCCTAAATGGCGCTATAGTAATTCATCGCCCAAAAGTGGTATTCAATGAAACAAAGAATAAGCCTGGTTAGTTGATATTGAACTATAGAGGTTTGTCCAAGCACTTGTAGTGTCATTGTAATAAATATTACTACCAGGTAATAAACTGAACAATCACAATCTGCTATTTTATAATACTGTGATAAGATATAGGTCATGGTAGATGATGTGAAGATCCACACCATGGTATAGGAAAGATGATATTTCAAAATCAGAGGCGATTGGGGACACTTGACATTACTCTTAAGGGGTCATAGCAATTTTAGTTGCAGAAAAAAGTTAGTGAAGAAACTTCAATTTTAGTCGAAGTAGCAAAATATGATATTATACATGGATTTAAGTGCAAGGTTTGTCTCTCTCCGAACACTCTTCGTATGGACAATGTGAAATTATTTGGATGTTTCTTCTTTAATCAAGTTTGTATTAAATAAAATTGTCGTCACTACAGTTATGGTATTTTAACTAGACCATACAGACCAAAACGGGCAGCCAATCTATACGTAGCAGAAATAGTCATTAGCTTTAATATCCAGTTACATTTACAGACCCAAAGTTATGTTTGTTAATTATCATTCAATCATGTTTGGCTATGACGTGCTCCTCCCGTGCCGTCCGATGTCACGCATAGTGCCTATATAATGTCGCTATAGTAATCATCGCCCAAATTGGTCTTCAATGAAACAAAGACTAAGCCTGGTAGTTTGATATTGAACTCTAGATGTTTTAGTCCATAGCACTTGTAGTGTCACTTGTAATAAATATTACTACAGGTAATAAACTGGAGACAATCACCATCTGCTATTTTATAATACTGTGATAAGATATAGGTCATGGTAGATGATGGAAGATCACACACACCATTTTAGAGGAAAGATTTGTATTAAAAACAGGGTGCGATTGGGGACACTTGATATCTTCTAAGTTGTCATTAGCAATTTTAGTTGTCAGAAAGGTTTGATGAAGAACTTTTTATTTGGAGTCGAAAAGTAGCCAATATGAGAAATATATCTGTTTTAAGTGTATTTTTGTCTTTTCTCTTCTGGCTCTGTTCGCGTTTAGCTTTTAACTTCGATATGGACCATTCGGCAGAGTTCTGATATGGACCAACTGCTGGATGTGGGGACCAATTAAAACTTCGATCTGGACCAATTTAGGCCGAGTGTCTAATTACGGAGACATAGTCTGAGAACATAAAGATATGTTTAGAGCCGGGTTGTTTTTAAAAAAAGACGAGGGTTCATAATTTTTTTAAAATCTGAAATAGCCTGGTGAAAATAATCCATCGTTTAACCCGATATTTAGCATACCTACTTTGCGGGGCGGCTGCCCGAAAAAAGGAAGATTTGGGTTTTTTTTTATTTACTTTTTCTACTTTTTGCTAGGTACGAGGCTCTATTGATCATCCCGTATATCACCGTATTTTACACGTTGGTAAATTACATTTTACCCTTACAAAATATCACTAGCTTTAACGGAATAAAGAGCATAGAGTCTAGGTACGAAGGGTATAGTGTAATTATGCCACTCTGTTATTAAGTGTTTCTTGTCACTTTAACAAACCACAAGCAATCTCAACCTCTGAAGCGTCCTTTCTCTAAAGCTATGACTGAATTTAAAAAAATAAAATAACAAATGAAACGGTCTCAAAAAAGGAAGGGCCGGAGGGGACGAATGTCCTTTCTTTACTTCTTTACCTCGACCTTAACACTTAAGTGCCAAGGGGGGGGGGGGGGGCTCCATATTACCAACTTTGATTTTTTTTTTTTTTTTTTTAATTTTTTATTATATTTTTCAAGGAGTTTTTTGCTAATTGTCTGATTTATGAATACGTCTTCTCCTGAGATAAACAGAATTTAAATCCGCCCACGGCTTCATTAGAATAATAGGTTGGAGTCCCTAGGACCCCCCCACCCACGGGGCACTAATCGGAAGTGAAAAAATCAGATATGTACTAATTAAAAAATTAAGTAATTAAACTTGGGATTTATTTTGCTAGATATTACCTTAGGAGGTAATTAATTAATAATAATTAATAATACTTAAACTCAATAAATAACCTTTTATATGCTGATAGCATCAATTTTAATTTTGTCATGGCCGTGTTCTTACTGTGGTAAGTCCTATGGACAAATAAGGCGATTTTGAAGTTTCTAGGAAAAACTACAAGATTGGGTATAAATTGGCTATATTTGCAATGCTTATTTAATTGGTGATTCTATAGTAGATATAATGAATTATTTTTGGTTCAAAACCTTATCTTGGATTGCTGAGGATGGAATGTGCGAACACTTCTTTTCGAAGAGTGACATTTCACTTGGCCATAGGTCATAGGTCAAAAGGTCGGATTTTCTTTTTATTGTGGGTATGTGGTTCTTTACGACGCGTGACCCCCATTTATTTGTGTTAGTGTCATGATCAAACTCCCACGGGAAAAGGTTATCTGGGTTGGGTCCCTCAGGAACCCCCCCCCCCCCCTTTGGCACTAACACGGAAGTTTTTTTAGCTGGGCACTTAAGTGTTAATATACGGTTATATACTATTGGCCTATACATCTGTACAAGTCAAAGGGAGAACCTTTCTGTGTTGTTCCCACAAGTGGCATTCTTATCATAGATGATTTTTCAATTGAAAACAGGACCTTTTGGTGACGGGTAGTCAAAAAAAACACCCGCAACTCATGTCCACGCCCTCCCCGCTCACCATAATGATAGGACGTCACAGTAAGGTTAAGAACATGACGGTACGGCCCTGAAACCAACTCTCGGCCATGTTTAGGCAGGCGCGGATGGCCTCGCATGTAAGATGTCAAATTGCAAGATGACAAACAATTTTCAGTCATCAATTTTGATGTTTGATAAAGACATTTTCCGTTTGCTACCTAATACTGTCGCAAGTTTATAAGAAACACTTTGGAATAAATTTCTTCAAGAATGATATCGACTTGGCGACAACTCCTTGTGTGTAAGTGGACAAAGCCCGTTTAAGTTGGTAAATTTCCCACGATTTGCCCCTGTGAGAATCTCGTCAACGGAACAGCGGTATTTGTGTACATATGTCGCTTGTTTCGGTTCAAAAATATTGTGGATCTTATAACAGATATTACTTATAGACTTGCGGATGGTCCTTATGAAATTATATTGATAAAATAAACGTGGCAAAATCAAACTTTGACGGTTATATCCTTGTAGCTTTTAAACGGGTGGTCCATCAGCGGGACGTCTCATCCAATTCATATATATTGCGCTGGTTTACGTATGAGGCGTTCCAATCTGACACACGCAAATTTTGACATCTCATTTACGTCAATGTTTATTCACTACAACATTATACAGTAACTTCGATAACTGTTAAGGAAGGGTCGAGATACATATTGGCATTCTTCTCAATCCAAAGTTTCCATCATGATGGAATGATACCAAGCTGACCAAAATGACTGACTTAAAGCAAAATATGTGTTATTTCTGTAGAAATACCGCGAAAAACTTTTTCTCTGATGATGCCTCCACTAGAACGTCGCCAATTCCCTTTAAGTTAAAAAAAACCCCAGAAATTTAGAATTGTTTTTTAAAGGCTTCGTGAAAAATCTACCTTCTACCTTCTACCCCCTGGATGGCTGGCTAAATAAGATCGGGGATCCCGACTTATTTAAAAATACTATGACAATAATTTATACAACAACTTTGAAGGAGTTTCTAGTTCATTAACACATTTCAACCTTACCAAATCTCAAATTCGAGAACAAATAGGGCAATTAAGCCATATGAAATAATATGATTTCAAAATCGGCCGTTCAATTCATTCACATCGTTTTTCTAGAAGTAATTTGTAGGTCTAAAATAGATGCAAAAGGATCGACGGGAACGGACTGAGTTGGGATGATGCTGGGGTGTAAGGGCTAATAAATTAGCGTTAAATGGTTATGCTAATTACTTTACTTGTTCAGTATTTGAAGAAACTGATGGTTCAACGTGTAAATGCCCTCTTTTTTTGACAAAGGCAGATGTTTGTATAGCCAGTGATAGCCTACCTTCAAATTAACACATATTCCAACACATCCATAAGGCAACAACCCTTTTCGTTAGAACCAAGAGCGCAGAGTTGTATTGAATATTCGTATCAGAAACTAAACTTAACAGAGTGACGTATGGGGAACGACTATACCAAGAAACTCACTTAAAACGCGTTACAATTTAGTTGGAATTTTCAGTATGGTTGATTTTTGGTGGTTTTTCTGAACAGCTTATGGTCACCACAGACTCTGACTTCCCTTTAAATTCCTTGCATTGTGTAGTCAGTAGAGTCATCCCAGTAAAAGAAAAAAAATCGTAAAATGAGCGGTTTTGAACCAAAAATGATATCTAAAATAGTCGCGTGAGGGCTAATTGCTGACATGCGCGTGACCATGGGGTGGCTTTTGGGCTCAAGCCCCCGGGTTTTTCGCTGGGGAAAGTTGCAAAAAATTATCAGCCTATTTGGGGCACATTCAGCCGCCAGGGCCACCTCCGGGGGCCTAGTTTCTGGACACGCCTCTGGTTAAGTGAGTGCGTGAACTCCAGAAGTGCAGATAAAATTGTGGAAGCAGGGGCGCAACTACCAGCATTGAGGACTATACTAATAAGATAGTTTTTTCAAATCCCCAAACCTTGTTCCTACGCTGAGGAAAAAGTAACTTTATTTCTTTAGGGCCTACTGCCTAGCTACATCAGTGGAAAGTCCGTGAAATTGTTTAGCGACAAAGACAAGCACTATAATACAATTATTTACCGATATTGCATCCCTCCCCCGCAAATAATCAAACAGAAAAAAAAATAATACGCCCCACACTGTGCTTTATTTTACACATGTATTATATTCCAATATAGATATTAGATACGCATTTGACTTCCTCTATCTCAGTTATCTGCAAGCATGCAGTAGCTAGAATATATTGGTTACACGTAGATCTACAAGACTCTTAAGTTCAATACTCTGTACTAGGTCTTTCAGTTTTGCAACCCTTTTGCCTTGGCCTGTTCGCATTCGATGTCGTCATCCAATCAACAATTGAATATTTTCATCTGCGCCCTACCATAACGAGATGAGCCCCCGCCAAATGGCGCACAGCTTTCGTCGCGCGAATCCCCCCGGATTTAACAAGATAATGCGAAACGAAGCACGTCTCACAGACGTGGAACTGTTTGATGTCACGAACCCTAAATGTGAAAGTGTGTGAGTGTGCTCTATATATACCTATCAATTTTAAAGTTTTATGAGAACTTTGAGCAATCTTTGATAATCAAATGGTGTGACAAAAAGATAATTAAAGATGTCGAAAGAATGAGGAGAAAACAAGAGCAAGGTCGAAAATGGAGAACAAGAGCAAGAAAACTATGACACTGCAGACACGATTAAAAAAAAGGAGAGCCCACAATTGTTATTGTTATTTTTCAAATATATTTATTATAAATTCTAAAAGTAAGGTATTATTTAGGGCAACATGGCCTTTTAATCTAATAGGCTCTTAGCAATTATTAACATGGGTTTCCCCAACCTTTTTTGCCGAAGACCCCTTTCCCCCTTAAATACCTGCCTTGTTAGCCAACATTGATTCCAATCATGGAGTTATTATAGTAACTCCATGTTCCAATCGGAGCAGTCATCTATAATGATCAAGCGGAGTCTTTAATCAGTTAATCCTGTTAATTGACTCAGTAGACTAATATTACACTTGCATTGCCTCTTAAAAATATTACCACGATGTTGTGTCTGGAGGGAAAATGGTCGACAAATCGGTAAAATTTAACCGATTAGTTGTGTCCAAAGTACAAAATACTGTGTATTTTGCTCGAAAAATGTGTAGCATTTTACAAAGATTTTGTGTCCAAAGTACACATGTTTTGGTATTTTGTACACACATCTGCGCAGCATTTTACCAATTTGTCGACCATGTTTCCTCCTGGCACAACAGCATGGTAATTATTGTTGCATAATGCGCTGTCACTTTTTGGAAGAAGAGCACCTTTATTTTTCATCTTTGTTTCTCTAAATCATTCAAATGAACTTGTGATCCGGTTGTTTTTTATTTTGTTTAATTATTTTTAATTTTAGCTTTGCGACCTATCCTTCTAATGAGCCCCAACCCCAAAGAGTCTTAAACTCTCCGTTTGAAACACTAGATCGCCATCTAATGCTTACTTTCTGCCTGCCAATCTCTACACCCATAGTATTAAAATCCAACAATTGCCTGAAACTGAACGATAAAGGTATTTACTCAAACTGATATCAGCTATAGTAGGAACTCCCCCGGTCGCCTACTTGATTGATACTTCAATATAGGTATCGATATAATTATCCAATCAGAGACATGATAAAAACTGAGAGTCCCCTACAGATATATAGGTTTAATTTTGATGGTGTTACTTTCTCTGAAGCCTTATACCATGTACTATCATGTAATGAGCCAATCAGAGGTAATGTATATTAGAAGGTGGTAGACCTCATGAGTTAATTATTAGAAGGTATTGAATAACACTTGTAGTGCATCGATGTTGGACCTATATCCGGAAATCAAAAGACTCAAATTCAATTGTTAATGGGTAGGTGTGCTGTGGAATGACATGGAATACACAAGGCCCGTAATTCTCAAACGAATGTTTAACTATCATGTTAAATCGCAATTTAAACGGCCGCTAAAATAAAAAACGCTATTCATCAAAGTCATGGTTAACTTAAACGCTGTTTAAATTTTAGCCGAACAACGTTAAACATGCCTAAAACGTTGTTAACACTTATCCTTGGTCCGGGGGTAGTTAAGGCCGTGTTTAACTTCACGTTTTCATCATCAAATGTCTGATCTTTTCAGCTCTACTACAAGTCATACTCGTGGTTAGACCAGTTCCTCTTTATTTTTCTCTTCTCTTATTTTTTCCTCTTTTTCCGATTCCTCAATTGATTTCTTCTCGTCCATTTTTTCCTTGCGTCTATTTTCATGCTCGTGTTTATTCTGGTTTTAGTATTGAATTATAATAGGCAAGTGGGACACACGACAAAAATGTTTTAAAAGGCCCGGGGTTTTTCTGCAATCATTCACAATCGAAAGCTCCTTGCGTAACGCACTCTTGAAATTTACACGTGAGCTTCCTGCACTTGGCATTTACAACTACGGAAGGCATTGTCTGCCATATAAATTGTGTGCACGCCACGTATGAATAAGGCCGAAGATAAGTCACCGTTCGGTGGATGATATTTCGGCGTTTAAATACAGTGGTTAGCTAAACGACTTGTTTAAATATTTAACCTGCGGTTTTTTAAACAGTGCTTTTTAGCCTAACCACAGTTTAGGCCTAACCACCTTTTAATTTTAAACATCGTTTGAGAATACGGCCCAAAGTGGTCTTATTTATGTGCCAAATAGAAAATACCCATTCAATATCCCTGGCATAAATACTCGAGCCTATGTTCTTTTCTTGAGTATTTGGCACTCCTTTTCATATTTAACACTATAATCCGAATAGTCATTCCACATCCACACCTGTTTTACGCTATTGTGACAATTGAATTGAATCGATGTCTTTTGACCGGATAACTGAATTTCGTCACCCAAGTCAAACGCAGATATCTGCACAATATCAAATCCTTAACTAACAGAGAGTGTCCTGGTTAGGCATTAGGATCCATCTTTGTGGAAGTGACTATAACTATGCATCCACCTCTCATGCCCCTGACCATATTCTATTATCGGGTGAGAGTAAATATCTTGTCCCTCCAAGATGGCTTTTAATCCGAAATGCGGGGCACTTTTGGGTTGGTACATTTTGTGACCCCACTTTGTCTGCTCCCGGTTGAATTCAGCAGCCTTGACGGAATAAAGTATAGTAAATCCACGTTCAACTTAATTCCGTCAAGGCTGCTGAATTCGACGGGAGCAGGCCAAATGGGTGCGTAATTAACCAACCCGCACTTTTTTACACTAGTAAGTGTTGTTTTTTCATTGAAATGTAATCATCCACCTGTGTTTGAAATGACTGACAAAAACACGATACTGGTGATTGAAATTGTGATTAAAACCTGCACCTCCTGCCGTGTAGTCCACCATTGACCGGGACAATCTATTACTTTTTCTTTTTATGAGTTAATGCAAGTCTTCATTTCCGTATTTACGTTGCACCACCCCTTAACGTCACTGAACAAGATTCTTATCTGACAATTTTGAGGTACAAGACCATGTCAGATAAGTAGAGTCTTTTAAGAAAGCATAGATGATCGTTGGCACAATACTTGACCATAATGGATTTGTGTATTTTTAGGTGTACAAAAATGCATTTCCTTCAGTTTTCTGGCACTTTGCTTATCTCTAAGTACATGTATGAAAATCCATATGAGCCGTTAAAATACTAATTATAACGTGAACATGTTTTTTTCAGTTGATCATTTGTTTGCACCGCCTGCATAAAGTAAGGACACCTTTCTCATTGTCTACTATGTCCCAAGTAGGACGAAAACAAGAGATGGCGACGGAAATAAAGTATGTTTATTTCGTATGGGCGCCCATTTTTGCCGACCCGCTTGTGAGATTGTCAGTTTCAACCTTCCCAGTGTAACACGCAGTGTTCAAACGTGGTCCAAATAAGCTCGTTAGGGAGGGAGTTGAACATGGCGGAGACCCTAATATCACAACCCTCCGGCACAAAGAAGAACTTTAGCTGTAAGTAGCCATGTAGTGTATGGGTTCGTAACAGCCAGACTAGGAGGATGCAGACCCACATAATCCTTTGGCGCGCCGAACCATGCGGGCGAACCATATTATCGACGTGTAATGGCGTGATGACTCCATTTCTTCTTTGTCGCCGGGGACACGGTAACATCGGTCAAGTGTATCAACACAGAAAACTGCGGCCTATACGCAAGAGTACACGGTCACGAAGGGTACACAAACTCAATGTTCGCATGCACATAGAATTGAACATGTCAAAGTCAAAAAGACAATAAAACATGCAATTGATGCAAGTCCGATATCTAGCCCCGTCCTACCCCCGGACAAATCAATACATCTTTTCCTAGACTCACTCACTCAGTCTCAACTTCAATCCTAGACAAGTTACCGTCCCGGTTACCTGACAAGTTGCCGCCTATTCTTGGTAAATCTTAACAAATGACACAACCAACATTATACAATAAGTAAAAAAATGCTGGATATATCAATTGAAAGTGTTGTAATTACTAGAAATTTATCATTAGAAAGTAGGGAATCATGTGGCGAATGAATTACGAAAGTACGAGTGCGAATTTATGTAAAACACCAGAGCAGATACCCTGTTGTGACGTAGTCTGTAAATACTCTCATATAGAGTTTCGTTGTTTTAATCATGCCGTGGCGGACTTTAGGGGAGCCTCCACTCAATTCCTGCTCGCTCAATCATACGCTCTAAATGCCTACAGTTGATACCAGCTTTCTGGCTGGTTTCAAGAAACTCTGAAGATGATGAAGAAATGAAATATTGAAAATACGTTTTACACAAAGAAGCGCATAGCAATAGAGAATCATTTCTTGATCGTCACAACTATACATTAGAAATTCAAGCCACTAGAATTAAGCGCAGCTCTCGATAATGTACAAAGGGGCGTTTGTTGTACGGAAGATGATACGGGTTATTGCTATGAGAGGTTCCCGGTGGACGGAAAACCGAATAGTAGGCGAAAAGGTACTTGGGAAGGTCTTCTGAGCCGCTGTTGTGGGGGTGGTTTTGAAGGTTTAATAATATTAAGATACATTCAGTCCATCAGATGAAACAAGAAATCTGCTAATTGTAAACATTTAGTACATATTTTTCCCGAGCCAGGAAAGACACGGGAGAGGGATTGGCAGGATTAGGTCTAAAAACATACGAGTGAATATAGCTTACATTTTTGGTGTGCTTTGAGCAAGTTTGGCATTTTATTATTGAAACCACTCACTATAAAAAGGTATTGCCTTTAGAGCTACAAAGGTTAACAAAATAGCCACCTTCCCCGATCTTTCAAATATGGTCACTTATAAGGGGCCTGTTAAAGGAACACGAGATGGGTTTAAGTAGTCGAGTCGAATCAGTTGCTTTAAACGGCAGAGGAAACTTCAACTTCAAGGAATATACTGCGACAGGAACCCTGTCTATAACAGTATCTAGCCAGCAGAGAAGGTCAATAATTGATAATTCACGTAGATGGATATCAATTTTACTTCTTATGGGAAGCCGGGTTATCGTATAACGGTTTGTCGTATCTGAAGTAGAACATTCGTCATAGGCTCAAATCTTGCTAGACATGATCAGGTTAGATGGTAGGGCCCGGGAGTTGCCGCACGCGTAAATTGACATGTACGCGGACCAACCGATTTGGGGTGGGTGTCAAGATAAAAATTGTTTCCGGTGGAGGAGGTGGTCTTTGTATTGGCCCGAGGTATGGTAGCATCATGACAAGTTTTAGTCAAGCGTCTAGCTATAATAACACTCCTGTCTGTCTCGATCAAATAAGTATAGGAGAACATACCAAAGATCGGCGAAGGGCTATAATGTACATTACGTTTAGTTAAGCTATACTAGTTCATCTGAATTATGTGATCCCGTACCATTTTTGCGGAGGTGGAAAAATTCATGAGGCGCAGGGACTTCGTTATCATGTTATTTGTGAGCAATGTTTAGGCCTGAAATACACTATAGTGCGTTACAGACATGAATGAAATTGTATTTAGTGGCAGGTGAGTGAGTTTAAATGACCGGAGTATCCTCCGAGATAATCCGGTGTGGCAAGTGCATTTGAATTCCTGTCATGTTCCCGGTAGAGACCCTCTCACTTATTGGAATAGGTCCAAAACTCCAGGGGGGCGAACGTAATCAACGCGGAACGAGTTATAGTCGTATGCACTTCATCAGAGGAACCTAAGAAGAATCGAACCGGTGTTACAAAACGAGTCTCTTTTCAATAGAGCAGAGTGTAGGAGCTACCGGGGGAGTACTTGATGCTACATGTTAAGCTTCTCGAAATGAATCAAGTTTGGACTCAGAGATTTACCAAGGATAGAGCGCTCTCTAAAATTATAATCGGTGTTCTTGTTGTTTTCCATATACATGTTGGTCCACATGCTTCAGCTTCAGTGTCTGTCGTCTTCGGGTGCGCGAAAGGCACAGGCCCAAATACAAATCTGTTTAGAAACATGCTAATCACTGTGTAAATGTGAAAGACCTAAGCTCAATCGATGTCCTTTCATATCTAAAAATCAAGATTGTAACTTAAAATTGTGGACAAGGAATTTTATTATCCACAGCATCATATGATACTTTTATAATACACAAACAAAGTTGTAGTATGATCAAAAAAGTGCAATTTATCATAAACGAAATTGTGCAGTTTTAGGTCTCTATCTGTTAAATTTGACTCATTTTTTTATTTATACACAAAAAGGCTTATATAATTCGAAATCCTCGAGTTTTTAGTATTGTTATTTAACAGCCTGCCATCACTCACATCGTGTGAATCTTGACCTTATAAGACGGATCTTGGCCTATTATTTAAAGCAATAATGGACATTTTTTGAAGAGCGCCCACAATTTTCAAAATTTGATATTTTGGCAACAGTTACGTTGTGTCTAGGACACTATCCTGCGAACGAGAATGAAATGCGTATTTATCACAATAAAGAAAACTATAAATTGAATTGCCTGAACCAAGAAAACAAAATAATGGTGAGGCGTAGACACGTACATGGCGCTATTTCCCGGCTATGTCACATTGGAACCTTGGCCGTTTCCAAGCAGCCGTTGGAGTATATCGGGGATCCCGATAATAATTATTCAACTAGTACAACACTTCCTTCGTTTGTGAGACAAAGACATTTTCGAGCTTAACCATTCACAGTATGGTTTACTAACACAATTACCAATGCAACCGTGTAAAAATCTAATTTTTTGAAAATTGGGGGCGCTCTTCAAAAAAATGTGCCTAATTTTGCTTTTAACGTGAATATGAAGTGAATCTTTGACTTAGAGAACTAGAGAATAAAGGCATTGTTTTTCGCCTATGTCAGGTATCTATCATGGCATAGCACACGGGCTACATACCACATTATTTAAAGTCTAACAACGAGGCGCGACGATTATCCAAATGAACTCACCAACTGTTAATCGAACAGTCAGGTGTTACTATGTCTTCGATTGGCCCCAGCAGTGCGCATTGCGTGTGCATATCGCGTTGATTTGATTCGTACTCCGCTGTACACAAAGGGGTATATATGGCAAGCTCCACGTATCAAATCATGGCGAGTTTTCCCGAGCATGTTGAGTTTCACGCGCTGTTGTATCGAGTTTTAATAGCAATATGTTCGGAGGGTTGCAGGGTTATATGTCGAGTGTAAGCGCTATCTGTCCAGTTGCCCTCTATTACATCGAGTGGGCTCTCTATATGGGGAGTTGACATCAATCATGTTCCAGTTTTACTCTCCCACGTATCAAATAATGGCGAGTTTTCCCGCGCATGTCGAGTCACGGCTGTGTATCGAGTTTTCCTCGCCAATGTCGAGTAGTGTTGCAGCGGTATATGTCGAAGTTACAGCGCTATATGTCCAATTTTTTGCCCTCGATACATCGAGTTTTGCTATATATATAGTGAGTTGACAGAAAATCATTCAAGTTAAAATCTCGACATGAGTTGTCTCAACATGAGGAAAACTCGACATGATTTTTTTGGTTGAAACGTGTGAAAAAAAATAATTCGAGTTGCGCATGTTGAGAAAAAAATAATGCGAGTTTGCTCATGTTGAGAAAAAATCATGTCGAGTTTGCTCATGTCGAGAAAAAAATCATGTCGAGTTTGCCTCATGTTGAGAAAAAAAATCATGTCGGGTTTGCTCATGTGAAAAAAATCATGTATCAAGTTTTTTAAAACTCGGCGTGATTTATCTGGACATGAGTTATTTGGACATGAATTTATGAAACTCGGCACATAGAGTTCAAACTGGATAGGCAAGCGCTGTTAAACTCGGACAGTATAGCGGGGTAAACCGATATACAGCGCATGAAACTCGCCATGATTTGATACGTGAGCGTGCCATAGGAGAGGGTGTTACCACCCCCCCCAGTGAACTGTGAACCTTGCTCCGGTGTGCTAAAAGGCCAAAAACTTGCTAAAAACTTCTAGGTAATCGTTATTTCATCTTTCCGATCCATTTAGCGGGAAAAAATGTGAAGGTAGCACCTTACCGGGGTCAGGGGATGCCGTCAAAAGTCGATGGGTATGGGGGTGGAGGGTTGCCACCCAAGGATATTATGGTGCCTTTGAAAATTATTTATGCACAGTATGGCTCTAAAACTCTTGGTTTATGTAAAACTAAGCCAATTGCCATCATTTGAGCTAAAAATCCCATGTCCTACGTTTTTAGCGCAAAATTGGAGTTTCGCTTATTTTTGTGGAAAATGCCAAATTACCGACTCGCGGACTTGATGACGTCATTGTGACGCCCTTATAGGGATGTTGGTACTTATTTGTTATTAATGGAAAGAGGAGGACGATAGCTACCACTGGTATCAAAATCATAAGCATCGGTGCTTGATAAACAAATTCTCGAGGGAGCCCCCCCCCCCCTTGGCCAGTGTTACAAAAAAGGCTTGGTAAGACGAGGGTTTTAAGAACGGGCTTCATATATATATAGGTGAAAATGTTGAAAAGGGATGGCTTAGTTCTACTTGACTAATTTCACATCTGTATTTAACTACACGACGATGGAGACTTTTTCCAAAGTAGATATATTGACAAATCAAGGGAGTGAGCCTATTAGCGGCACATATTAAAGGATTATTTCTGGATTGACATCAAATTTTAGAGTGGCATGAATTAAGGTATTTCCTAATGCCATAATATTTTTGTAACATACGAAGTTAACTTATTTCCGCTTAAAAATAGAGTTAAGTCTGTCAATTAGAACGTCTCCTTTCGACTAAGTATGTAGGCCAAAGGGCCATTAAGGACATTAACATTATTACAGAAAAAGCAATTCTGTGAAATACTTTATACATGTTATAAGTACATAAATTATGGTTAATAATTCAGAACAAAATAACCATTAAAAATATTAATTAGCCTATTGAGGTAATATAAATGACATAACTTGACACAGGACGGACCGTCACAGAGCCTTGTTACGTACGTACATGGCTTTTAGGACCTGTCATTTACTAGTTTCCAAAAAATGTTCATATTTTCATCACAATTATCCACGGCATAGAAACGATACAAGGAGTGATGCGAGACTTGAGGGGGTTGGCACCCTTTTCTTTCGAGGATGGCACAGGTAATGTTTCTACTAGTCTCATGATGTCGGACTCTTAAAGTGGCAATACTAATTCATTTGAGAATATAGAATTTTCTTCTTATATGTAGTACCAAAAGTTGTGACTCTTAAAGCAGAACATGATGGATACTTTATGTCTCGTGTTCCTCGAGGACATTGGCACTCGTTAACTTTTGTTTTATCCCATGGCGTCTACGATATCCTGTCATGTAATTAACATGCGATTGAAGTCCAAAGTGCCTGTTAATTGTCTATAACTATTACGAAGTCCATTAATTACGAGGAGCGTGGACTCTCCTCGGTGCTAGCCTTTTCTGATATTTCAAGCTGTAAAACTTATATTTCAGTGAGCATCAGTATACACAACCCTTTATATAATTTGTGTAAACATATACACAGGTGACCAAAATGTAAAAAAGGATAGATTACTAAATGATCACACCAAGAGCTCAAAGCTCATTGCATGGGAGTACTCCCAAAGGGTCACGTGACTGTGGTTAAGGTGAAGGTGCATGAAGGGGGTGTGTGTGTTATTTTTATGTATTTTCAGGTTCAAAATACCTTTCTTCAAAAAATCAAATACATTTGTCCATTTGACAGCAAAAAAATCTGACCAAATTATGTACAGGCGTTTGCTAAAACCGTGCACAGCACGAAAAGGTATATAAGATTCGTACTGGGACACACTACTTCGCACACGCATAAAACAGATGTCGTTCGTAGTCTACCTCATCCCGTGGTCGTGTGATCACCCCCCCCACCCCCGGGATCACCGTGCATAATACTTAAAAAAACGCTGTTCATGATTGTGAATAGGAGCTGCATAAGTTTTTCATGTATTGTAACGCGGTGTTTTCAGCACCAGAGGGAACTTCCATTTTCTATTAAGTTCAACAGAACCCCAGACTATACTCTTAACACGTATCTGGGTCGTAGGTCCCAAATTGGATAAGTATAGGTAAATAGTCTTGTTTTCTCGAGTGAACATTGTATGACACGTCTTGTGGAACAACATCAGGTTTCGTGTACATTATGGCGTTCTTACTAACATTGCTTACCCACTTGCTAAATTATGGCAATTTGCTAATATAGTCCTGTGCTCTGAGGGACCAGTTGTCCCTTGATTAATGTCTTTTGTCATATCAGAAACGATGCCCGAATGTTCGATTTGGAACCCCCCCCTTGTCCATTCTGTTTGAATTATCCTATGATTCAAGCTCTAAAACGACTACATTTTTAAGTTTTGTTATCTTGTCAATTAGATCATTCAAAAATGTTTGGTTCTTTGTTTATGGATATCTATGAGCCTGAAATCTATGTTGTCTCCAGTTCTGGCTTTGTTTGTTTTTTTGGTTTTTCTGTCCAAAGCTTAGACAACGGGTGTGGGATATACTACTGAATAAAAAAATGTGCAACGGTTGCAGATGATCTTGACCTTGTTAAAGTCACTAAATCATAGAGTTGTTGTTGTTTTTAATAAAGCAAAATTAATATACGTCAAATGTTGAAAAATGAAAGAAAACGATTAAAAAAGGCCGGTATACCAATTTTGGAAGCACACAGACCCTTTTTCCCCCTCCCTCCATTCCAATGGGATTCCACTGTTAAGCAGAATACGTTAATGTACGATACTATACGGGGATAGCAATTATAAAGTAATGATGACCCATGCTTTTTGTTTAATTGATCTATGAATAGCCATAATCTCCTTCATGATCTTCAAAAAGAATTTAATGTCACACAAATCCACCCAATTAATCCTGATGTGTAATGAAAAGGGTTTCAACACTGACTACTGCCAATGACTGCAATCCTGTATAGATACAAGTTATGCCATTTAAAGGACTAAACTCTTTGCAATATCCTTCAACATGGGACGATCTTATTTCTTTGCTCTGCAACGGGTGAATTGGTGTTTGGATTTGTAATATCAGTTGGCACATGTCTAAATAGATTCAGTGATCATCCGTGTGAAATAATCAAGAAAATATAAGCATAAGTTGACAAAGCAATGATATTGATATTGACCCATTCTCACAAACACAAGTGTTAATGTGTGTGAAATCCCATAGAATGGCTTATAAAAAAGGGGTTGTGCTTACAAATTTGGCATTATCTGGATTATTATTAACCCCGCTGTCTTTCATTTTTCATCAGTGGAAAGTATATTAGGTGTGTTTATAAAAACAACAACAAGTTCTATGACTAGTAGTGATGGCAAAATTAAGGTCAAGATTTCAATCTTTGATCCTTGCACAATTTTTTTTGATTACGTAAGGTCTAGGGCTTAAATGTTGTGAGTCATGAAGCAACTGCATTTTAACAGCATGTAACACAAGGTTACCTAAGAGGAACTGCTAATACCAAAATACTCTAAAAAAGAGATTATGTGGTATTCAATTTGAATTTAAGCAATGTTTATTTGCATAAGTCACTTAGGTTACAAACTTAGGAATAACACAGAAATTGACAGAATTACTGCCTAATTTCTGAGAGTACCTTTGAAAAAAAACGAGAGGAGGGTACCTGTTGATCTATATTATTAGTTACGTAAAGTACCGTGAAATATTTTTTAAAATCATCACGTTGCGTTGTATAAAATCACTGTTTGAGGCACTTATTTATGTTCTTTCCTTATCGCCAGCATATTTTCCGCCCAACGGGTAACGCATTAGCCCAAATTGTCACCCACCCAAAGTTCCCACAATTTTTCCCGTAATTTCACAATTCATGTAGTTTAAGGTCTAACTTAGGCCAAACGTTTAGCTTATTTTTTCGACCGTGAAGTTAAAGTTACGCCCTCCTTAAAAACTGCATTATTTTTATTCTTAAAATGTCCCCTATGTCTAGTTCCAAGTCTTTAAGTCTGGCAATTTTAACTCTTCTGCTGTCCACCAAAGACCAAAGAAAGAGAGTTGTTTTGTCAAAAATATTTTTTGCTATATATAACAGCGGAGTTGTCTGCCCATTTTTTTAAAGTGACTTTGTTTGTACGAATTTGAAATTATATACGGGTTAAAACATAACACAACGGCCAATATGAACTGTTCACGATTTACGCTTTCATGCCATGTCCTTTGGTTTACTACCCTATACCCATGTGTGTTGCCTAGGGGTTAACTTAAGAAACCGTGTGAAGAAGGCGCCGACCGGGTATATGCCCTAGTAGAGTTGATTAAATGGAGATTAAAGTAGTTTCAAGAGGCATGGAGTTAAAAAAAACAAAAATAAAACATTTTTGCCACCGACGAAAAAACTATAATCTCATTACCTGTCATGTAACACTGGTCGGTATTTAGGTAGAAGTGACATATAGCAAAGATAAGATAAATGTTTCAAAAGGAAGTTTGACATATCAAAGATTTAGTTTCATTACTCGCACAGATCTTACCCAAAATATTTCATCAAATTTGTTAAAGGGTATTTTATGCACCAGGTGTTTTGATTTTGTCTATATTTATTCCGCTTACAGCGTCCGATAAACAGCGAGCACCTTTCTTCAAATCTGTGTTTAATAGTTCACATGCCATATGTTCCCTATTTTTCGTGAGTGTTTGCTGGCATCAATAATAAACAAGCTAAAACAGCCACGATGTTAAATTTACATAAACGTTGGATTTCATTTATTATTACAGAAAAAAAAAAAACGACTGTCGAGTTTGTCGTTCAAAGGACGTACGTAGGCTGACCTGCCTAGTTAAGGCATTTATTTTTGCTTGAAGGTTTGCATATGATAGGATGTAACAAACGTACCCTGATTCGATTTCCTCCATTTTCCGTTATTTTTCTTAAGTGTGACAGCTTGCAGTCAAAAAATTGTCCCAAACCATTGCGTATGGTAAATTGGCTAAACTAGGACAGATAGTGGATATTTGTTTTTGAGCAAATTCTTTAAGGAAAAAAAGGAAAAAAATGAAATTTTGTATATCATTTAAGTAGGTAAGTTGTCGGTGGTTGAAAATGCAAATCAATTTAACACTTAGTTTCAAAAGCGAAGTGTCTCATGTAAGCGTCCCGCAGGGCGTCACCTTGAAGTAATTTGGATACAACCAGATCCTGCAACTCAGTTCAAAATGTTAAACAAAAAAATATAGCAGATCGGTCTCATGTTGAAGAAATATAAATTAGAGAGGCTTTTTCTGGTTCCCGTTTTGTCGGGGACTTTTAAAGAAATTTATAGATACAAAGAAGGCTTTAATATATCGGTTGTAAGCCCTCCATGAGTAAGGAAGAACTTAGAACCTTGGTAGACCGATTCTTTATTGGAACTAAAGCCTTGTGAACGCTTTAGCGTTGTCGTTGTGATATTGATGATAACCGGCTGTCAAGTTGTCCGGGTTAAATGGAAATATAAACAGCATATTGACAATTGGCCTTTAACTATATGATTTGCATTGGGCCTACCGGTAATCAGTTAAGAGCTTTTGTTAACTTCCTTCAGGACATAACAAAGGACCTTTTTGGTCGGAAGGTGGTTGAACTAGTAGAACTTAGTGTAACATTACACAAGAGGGTATTTTAATTAGGATGTCTATTGTGACATAAAAAAAACAACCAAAGCATAAAAATTAAAAAGCCTGAAGCTCTTTTATATGGATAGACGATTTTATACATAACAATCTTCAAAACAAAACAACAACAAGTGTCAATTTGGCGAGCCATTTAAGAGTTTCCACCACCGATAAATGTTAAAAGTAGCGATTTGGTAAATGTGTCACGACATTGCATTCTGAATGTCTTGGTGGTTAGCAATAAAGATAAGTATAGACACGCATCCACCCTGAATATGCAGACATTGTGAAGGTTTGTTCAAAGTAGTTGCATGGTGGGTCGACAGCTAATGAAGATCTAGCTTGGGCTTGTAGTTTTTAATGATTTATTTGCAAATGATTTGAGGTGTATTTCAATGAAGTTCTCCAAAGCAGGCCAGAGTGTTATCTATATATAGGATTACTCTCAACCAATATCTCTTCAGCTATCTAAAACACTTGTAGTTATTTCTAGATGGGATATTAATTTCAATTGCAACCAATTTATGTTATCTTGCAGGTGAAGTAGTAAAAATAATATTACCCAGAATATGAATTGTTGATGTGAAATAAATCGCCTTTAATGACACTCAAGAAGTGATAAACAACTGGGCCGGTCGTTTACCGAAACATTCTTAATATTTGAATCCTGAATGTTAACTGTTCTTACGTAAATGACTGATGATGGCCCGTTGTTTTGCCCTTACACACGCAATGGAGTTGGTGCGTATCACCTTTACAATTCTTAGTTGGCTCCAAACTTCATAAGGCGTTTGCGCCGCGAGAGATATAGTTTTAACTTTATCTGAATGTGCCTCATTCTATGCGAAATTTCTATTTTCCATTTCATTATCACGACATGTGATATTGGCCGGCTGAAAAGAACTGTGCTGAAGATCGCTGTACAGGAGGAAAGTTAGTCAGAGTTTACAAAAATCCATACTATGTTATCTTGTTTATTACTCCGTTTTTTGCTGACCATTCTTCGCTGTTTCAGGTCTTCTTCTTGCCGTTGGTATCTTCTCTCCTTTTCGTTCCTTGATCTCGTTTACCTGTCCAGTCTATTCTTCTTCTTTTGGTCCTCTTTAGGTTTTTTCTTTTTTTTCTTTCCATCTGTTATATGTTACTTCGTTCTTTCCTCCTTCATTTTTTCTTTCCGCATCATAGAAAGAAACGAGTTGCGGGGTCGTACAAAGACGGTAGGCGTACCCTCTAATGGTCCCTACTTCAAAAAAATTTCATATACCTACTATAATCGATTCGCGCTATATAGGAGCCGGGGAAAAGTTTTGGGTCACATCCATTACATGAAATAGGACAAGAAGGCATCTTACTCTATCCACTAAGTCAGTTTCGCTGCCCCCAATAGAAAATATTTATCCAGTCTTCACTATGAGAAACAACGTGACATGTATGAGTGGGTATTGACTATGGTATTTGTCGTATTATGCTGTATTGGTTTAGGTGGAGTTTGTTGAAAGTAATGCTGAGGAACCATTCACCTGTGCGGACAGCGCCAAACCCATCGCTACCATAATCGGGAATCATAGCACATGCCTTATACAGGTAGTAGTTCACATTTTACCATGCGGTACTTTTACCAGTGACCCTCTTATAGCTTCTTATGTTTTGACCACTGCACATCGTATCGACCGTAGAGCACCCAGTATCAAGAACGCGCGGATTAGGAGTGCTGGAAAGTTTAATGCTTTGCGCCCCTCACAAACAGCTCCAACCCTTAAAAAAGTACAGGTTGTCCTATATTCAGCGGGTTGCGAACGAGTAGTATAATTATACGTGGATATATTTGAAGGGGGCAGTATTAGACCCAAACCGTTTGCCACAGCGTTAATGCCTGTAGAAGAATTTGCTTCTTGAATTAAAAGCACATGCGCCAGTGTCGTTCAGTATGCGGCGACTCAGAGCTGTGTATAGCTTTGTGAAATAGATGGCGCTATTTTTCTCTCTGGCGACCCGGACTGTCGTTGAGTATGCCTATGCTAAAAAACACACGTGGATCGTTCTGTTGAATCTTTCGTGGTTGAATCGTCAAAATCGACCCTCGTATTTGTATGTTTTTAATTTTCTTGTTTTAATATTTAGACCAAAAAATTGTAATATACTGGTTAGAATATTTCATTAGTATCCGCCATGTTTCCCTGGCCCTACAATCTCCAAAAGAAGCGGTTTTTTT